>JAVTVY010039917.1:0-19016 GCA_036873755.1 Hanleya hanleyi | reverse complement strand
ATTGTAAGATTCAGCATCTTATGATAATTGGTTTTCTACAAGTTATTGATGGAATATATTAAATATTGCATGATAGTCTTGATGTCATATATGATGCCTGCCTGTATGGTTTTATAGCGTCGTAATACCCCGGTAAATGTTGTCATTTGTTTGACGTTTCAGTGTCCTGTTTGGAATGTTAAAAGTATGGAGGAATGTTTTTAACCACATTTATTTGTGAGAATCAATTGTGAACATATAAACCGTTTATGTAAGTTTGACGAATGGTTTTTTCAAGGTGACAGTTCTGTGATATGTCTGTCCAAATAGTATTTAAGCTAAGTACATCCTTGTCGGGTTAAACATTGTAATTGTATAAAACGGAATGAACGGCATATTACAGGCAGATTGTAACACCACGTCTCCCTGATGGTAGTCCCATCTTGTATCATAGAAGCTCATGCTTCCAATAATAGTGTGCTAACTCCAGTTTCGGAAAAATGACTGACTACAGAATAGTCTGGATGTTGATGTGGTTACCCTAGTCTGCCTACCAAATAGTGCCGGTCGTTCCTAATTTAGGTGGACTGAATCTACAATAAATCGGCTTAATATTCAGCAGACGTTTTCGTTGTATCCTCTCTCATTTAAAGACGTTGTCAAGACTTCGGTATCTTTAGAAGCCGGACCTTCGGAATCTATTATTGTTAGGTTTTGTGAAGACGATCCCTGTGTCTTGAGACGACTAATGCGTTACAACACCTTAAAGATCACGCGCACAAGCCCTGTCGTCTTATAAGACCGCAAATTTCACAATGGCGAGCCTTGCCAGGATAAAGACAATTGTCTTTTGGATACAACTACAAGACCGTGGGACGACAACCAGAATACGAGCTGCTGACGTCCCTTGACGACCGGTCTTGATGCTGGATCATGTTGCCCTCCGTTCCTGGACCCACCGTCTTCCCCCTTTTTCTTGACCTATGGTCGTAGGTCTCGTCTTCCTTTATCCCTTCCTGTTGATGCGTCTCAGGATTTAGACGATCGCCTTACTGTCTTGGGTAATGTCTTGCACCGTGCAAAGGCAGTTACGGCCAGGTCTCGTGAATATCACCGCCGGCAAATCAACCAGAGAGCCAATGCTGGGCGGTTCTAAGTTGGTGATTCTGTAGTCGTGCACGCTGATGAGCGTATCAAGCTCACATCGCACTGTGACCCTCAGTATGAGATTGTGCGTCTTAATGATCCAGTGGCTCACATTCAGCATCTGAGATCTGGTAAGAGGAAGGTGTACAATGTTAGTAAGCTTCGTGTTGTTGATTCTCAGGTTGCATGGGACACTGTAAACCCTCGACCTATCCGTAATCCGGCTCTAGGTACACAGCGCAGTCTGGTACGGGCGGAGCAAGCGCCTGACAGGGTCCCAGTGGTTCCTCCCCCAGAAGTGACTGATCAACCAGCCACGGTCCCACAGGTTATTGACACTCCATCTTTGTCTGAGTCACGTGATGTTGAGTATGATCCTGACGTCCCTATGACAGTTGATACGCCTTCTGAGGCAGAACCAGTGATTGACGAATCCGTCAATCCTGCTCTTGACATAACCCCACCTATATTAGATGGCCCTGGTGAGTTGAACCAAATGGATGTTGACCCTCCCGTCACGCATCCATATTATTTACGTAAGCGTAAGCCACGCCCCCCAGTCACCGGTATATCATATGACAAGAAACGGCGCACTTACACATTCCGTTTCCAGTCGCTGTAGTGTCAAGATGTTGGTGTTGTTCGCTGCCTTTCTTTGCATCGTACATGCTGATGCACGCCTTACCCGTATTGCTAATGGCGTGCTAGTGGTTGGAGGTGATGCAGTTTCCCTTGTGAAGGCAGAATGGACTGTAGTTGTCACTATAATGCCTCCTAAGCTTCCCTTAACATTTCTTCAGAGAGTTATTGAATTTGAAGCTGCTATTAATAACTCCATTGATGAAGGTCCACTTAGACATGATGATGTTGTTAGTTGGGTTTACCGTATACGACACATGCGGTCGACAATTGCTAGACTCACTGCAACTGTTCCGTTTTCCACCCGCACCCGGAGTAAACGAGGTTTACTGGACTTTGTCGGCCATGCTGCTTCGTTCGCTTTTGGATTGGCAACTTCCGCCGATATCACCCGCGTACGTCAGCTAATCGCTTCAACAAGGTCAACGACTCAGGCCATTATTCATTATTCTAACACTCTGGCGACTCATGTTAACAAGGCATTCCAGGAGATTTCACTTTCCCGTGATCAGCTGAATCGTCTCTCTGGCACTGTTGCTAACGTTACAAAGCATCTTACCATCCTGGATGATGCGGTCAACCGTGCTTCTGTGGATAGGCAACACCTGACATTGTTGTTACAGTTTAGTCACGTGGTTGATGCTCTTGAGCTAACATTGCAGTCGTTTTCTGATGCTCACTCTCAGTATCAGCATCACGTCGCTTCCCTGGAATTAGGCCATTTGACAGAAGATTTGTTTCCACCTACCCAGCTCCAGAAGCTGCGAGACTATCTTCCGGTTGGTGTCCGTCTTGTATCCTCGTACCATTGGTACTATCGCCACGTCTTGGTTCATCCGATCTGGAATGCAGATACTCTTACTTATGTGGCCACACTGCCATTAATCGATGACGATGCATATGTCGAGTATGGGTTGCAGTCTTGGGCCATGCCGATCCAGGCTCCTGAACATTATTTGCAAGTTGTTTTTCCTGTTGATCATATTGGTCTCGATACTAAGACTGGTTGGTATTTTGTGCCCAGCGGATGTTCCGGACAATCTCCTCACGTGTGTTATGGTAATGTCCACTTGCAGAAGAATCACATTCCATGTATCATGAGTCTTTTAACGAACAGCTCAAACCCTGCATGTATGATTCGTCTTATCAGATCTAACGATACTTCCAGCAAGCTGTTTGAACTTTCTACTGGTGAATTTGTATTACAAACTTTTGGTGAACATATCTCTGAGCATTGTGCTGGCCAGCGGACCATTTCTCATTTTTTGAAATATGGTTTATTTTTGCTCAGTCCAGGTAATTGTACTTTTTCTGGGGTAGATTGGAAGGTGAAGCGTGTCGCTACGACTTCGCACCATTATTCCTTCCTGACCGCTACCGTTGAGCTCCCTACAATATCTATTCCCCACCTCCTTAACGTTACACGGATTGTCAATCACTTGCGTGTCACACCATGGCATGCCTTATCCAAGGTAAGTTCAGTTCCCCTTCGTCCATTAGATGACATTGACACATTGACGAATGACGTTTCTTTCTCGGACATTTTGACATATATTTCTTTTGGTGTTATTTTGTGTGCCGGCTTTGTTGTATTTTTCTATTTTTGTTGTTTCCGGAAGCGCTTGTATCATCGTTTTTTCACCTGTTGTAATCCTTTGTGTACTAGCCCAGTACCTACTGATGTACCCGAGTGTGTTGAATTACAGGAGGTGGCGGCGACTAATGTCCGGCCGTCATGCTCCACTACCGTTTTTCCATCTTTGTATCCTCCATTGCAATTTGCTGATATATAGCTCCATTTTTGTTGTTTTTGTCACTGGACTGGCAGGATGCATACTGTCTGTTCCTAAAGGAGGGAGATGTGTTGGTTTTCCCTTTTGTCTGGTCTGATCAACCAGCTAAGTGGCTTCTTTGCCCTTTCATCTGGCTTCTTTGCCCTTTCATTTTTTTTTTCTGGACATTTATTTTCTCGTATATTGTGCATGTTTTGGTGTATTGTTGATAATACTGCATGCCCCAGTGAAGTTGATGAATCAATGATAAAACAGATAGATTGCAAGGATTCCTTTATGACTGATAAATTTGGGGATTTGCAGATTGATAAATATAGCCTTTGAAGTTCGCATTAGAATCTTGTAATGTGGATCCACAATGATTTTTTTTTGATTGTTTTTCTTGTTAGGATATTTATCGCGATCCGTTTCCATAATAGCTAGTATGAGCTAAATGAAACTAGGATAATCGCGTGCTTGGAATAGGCTGTGGAAGCCTGGTGGGTGTGAGCTGATGAGCCCCCACAATTCCTTATTAGGCCATAGAAGCCTGGATATTTGGTTATTTGTTTTTCTTGTATTGTTGTTTGGATCCTCAGATATATAATGATTTCTCTTGCACTGAATTGGTTTGATTTTCATGAACATGTAATCTGTTGGTAACCTGTTTTGGATTTGCGGCTGATGTATGAATTTTCCAGCAATTGTTTTGATATTGTGTTTGAGCACATTGTTTTGACATGCCCACACTTGTCAGTGACTGGCACGTGTCTCACATACCTAGAATACTTTCATTGAGAAATGATAGTAAATATGGCCTTATGACCTTACGCAATGAATATGGACTACGGTAATTGAATAAATTGTTTCCGGTATTCGACCGATATTTCTGATAACGACCTTGGCTATTCATAATGGACTATTCTTCGACATTTCATTATTGCTCTTGCTGCCTTTATGTATTTGTCACTGGACTGGCAGGGTGCATACTGTCTGTTCCTAAAGGAGGGAGATGTGTTGGTTTTTCCCTTTTGTCTGGTCTGATCAACTAGCTAAGTGGTACAACACATCTGGCTTCTTTGCCCATTCATCGTTTTCTTGACATTTATTTTCTTGTATATTCTTATTGTAGTTGTATGGCACTTTGCAAGGTGCCATTCAACTTAGAATAGTGGAGATATGTAAGATTCAGCATCTTATGATAATTGGTTTTCTACAAGTTATTGATGGAATATATTAAATATTGCATGATAGTCTTGATGTCATATATGATGCCTGCCTATATGGTCTTATAGCGTCGTAATACCCCGGTAAATGTTGTCATTTGTTTGACGTTTCAGTATCCTGTTTGGAATGTTAAAAGTATGGAGGAATGTTTTTAACCACATTTATTTGTGAGAATCAATTGTGAACATATAAACCGTTTATGTAAGTTTGACGAATGGTTTATTCAAGGTGACAGTTCTGTGATATGTCTGTCCAAATAGTACTTAAGCTAAGTACATCCTTGTCGGGTTAAATTGACATTGTAATTGTATAAAACGGAATGAACGGCATATTACAGGCAGATTATAACACCACGTCTCCCTGATGGTAGTCCCATCTTGTATCATAGAAGCTCATGCTTCCAATAATAGTGTGCTAACTCCAGTTTCGGAAAAATGACTGACAACAGAATAGTCTGGATGTTGATGTGGTTACCCTAGTCTGCCTACCAAATAGTGCCGGTCGTTCCTAATTTAGGTGGACTGAATCTACAATAAATCGGCTTAATATTCAGCAGACGTTTTCGTTGTATCCTCTCTCATTTAAAGACGTTGTCAAGACTTCGGTATCTTTAGAAGCCGGACCTTCGGAATCTATTATTGTTAGGTTTTGTGAAGACGATCCCTGTGTCTTGAGACGACTAATGCGTTACAACACCTTAAAGATCACGCGCACAAGCCCTGTCGTCTTATAAGACCGCAAATTTCACAATATGACTCTACAGGAAATCTGTACCATATGATTCTCGGACGAAGCCTCTCTGAATGTCTCTCTGCTTAAAGTCCCCAATTACCAATATTAAAGAAGGTAATTACTACAAATCTACTTCTGATTATATATCTGCAGCCAAACCTCAGTACTGAAGAATATGGAAATACCTGATTGGAGCGATATGCAAGAGGTGGGAAAAATTGACGACGTCTGGCGACTAAAAAGCAACCACATGACTACACAGGAAAGCCTTCCTCGGCACCTCTCATTCAGACCCTGGAATACGGTGGATTCTCGGACGTAGCCTTAGTATCTCAACCGCGCTTTTATTGCAGCTGTTTATGTGGAGATTATGATGTATCTACAGGGTCCCTAGGACCGTCTTGAACTGAATTGGATACGCTAGCTCGGGAGCTGTGATGACAGATCAGCTCAAATAGACAACTCATCTGATGTTAATGGATGAGCATCGAGGACGTCTGATGGTTGAGCACCTCAACATGGGTAAACCTGGTAAATGCAAGAATACCCAGAAAAATTATCCTGTAATGCCCGACGGCATAAATTACGGCTTAAATTTCCCACCAAAACAATAAACCTACATATATTTCTCGAATGACATATACAGAGGGTGAATAACACTATTTGACGAAACTTATGACAAAGAACCGAATGTCGCAAAGTAGCACAGCTCAATACCAAGGCAAACACCCGAGAAACAGACCGCCCCTGGCACGTCGCTCCTGTTATGTCCTGAAGAGCCCACTATCGAAAGTAAAACCGACACCTTTTTTACAGGCACAGATTTCTACAGACCAGGTTTTTTTCCGGACGGCTCTGTGTAAGAGAAGGAAACAAAGACAAGAAAACAACCACAATCTAAATGCTATATATCAACTGAATGACTGATACAGATATTCGAACTTGTATATAAAACTTTTTTAATTGTTTAAAACTATAGTGCTTATAAATCTACGATTTGAACAAAGAAATGTATAATAGAATATAAATAAAGGATTTTGCTGATGGGCTGTTAAATTTCAATCAAGGATTCCATTTGATCATCGAACACCCCGACGAAACTCATCCCTTTATATATTTTGCTTTATATTTTGCAGTATATTTTACCAAAAATCGGTTTCGTAGATTGGACTATGGATGTCATATTGTTCATGCTTCAAACTACAAATTTTGCAGGATAGAAGCCAACTTGGGCATTTTACTTCTGTTCTACATTCTAAGGAAGATTGGTGGTTAGTAAAAGCTGTGTGTTGAAATCGCGCCTACCTCTTGTGTGCTTGGCTCTCGGCCAGTCAGCATCACCAGCTAGTAAACGGAGCGGAATGGGTACAGCTAAACAAGACTTTTTACCGCGTGTAATAATTCAGAATAAAACTTTTAATTCGTTTAGAAGGTATAATGGATGCATTTTCCACCCCTCGCACATAGAGATACATCCTCTCTGTGTCGATCAAAATCGATACAGACCAAATGCGCATGCGCGCCGCGTTTTCTGTGCAGTGCAGTCACAGGGTCCTTCACTGACTTTTAGAAGGTTACAAACATTGGGAGAACGCCTTATCCATAACGCCTTATCCATAACGCCTTATCCATAACGCCTTATCCATAACGCCTTATCCATAACGCCTTATCCATAACGCCTTATCCATAACGCCTTATCCATAACGCCTTATCCATAACGCCTTATCCATAACGCCTTATCCATAACGCCTTATCCATAACGCCTTATCCATAACGTCTTATCCATAACGTCTTATCCATAACGCCTTATCCATAACGCCTTATCCATAACGCCTTATCCATAACGCCTTATCCATAACGCCTTATCCATAACGCCTTATCCATAACGTCTTATCCATAACGCCTTATCCATAACGCCTTATCCATAACGTCTTATCCATAACGCCTTATCCATAACGCCATATCCATAACGCCTTATCCATAACGCCTTATCCATAACGCCTTATCCATAACGCCTTATCCATAACGCCTTATCCATAACGCCTTATCCATAACGCCTTATCCATAACGCCTTATCCATAACGCCTTATCCATAACGCCTTATCCATAACGCCTTATCCATAACGTCTTATCCATAACGCCTTATCCATAACGCCTTATCCATAACGCCTTATCCATAACGCCTTATCCATAACGCCTTATCCATAACGCCTTATCCATAACGCCTTATCCATAACGCCTTATCCATAACGCCTTATCCATAACGCCTTATCCATAACGCCTTATCCATAACGCCTTATCCATAACGTCTTATCCATAACGCCTTATCCATAACGCCTTATCCATAACGCCTTATCCATAACGCCTTATCCATAACGTCTTATCCATAACGCCTTATCCATAACGCCTTATCCATAACGCCTTATCCATAACGCCTTATCCATAACGCCTTATCCATAACGCCTTATCCATAACGCCTTATCCATAACGCTCTTATCCATAACGCCTTATCCATAACGCCTTATCCATAACGCCTTATCCATAACGCCTTATCCATAACGTCTTATCCATAACGTCTTATCCATAACGCCTTATCCATAACGCCTTATCCATAACGCCTTATCCATAACGCCTTATCCATAACGCCTTATCCATAACGCCTTATCCATAACGTCTTATCCATAACGCCTTATCCATAACGCAGCCTTATCCATAACGCCTTATCCATAACGTCTTATCCATAACGCCTTATCCATAACGCCTTATCCATAACGCCTTATCCATAACGTCTTATCCATAACGCCTTATCCATAACGCCTTATCCATAACGCCACAAGTTTCTTCCTGCTAGTGAAATATGAACAGCATTCTCAACGCAGAATCATCCACCTCGATGGTGACCATGAAAAAAAAACAATGAGGACGAAGCGTCGGTGTTGAGGTTTATCTTCCATGACAGGTAAAGGAGATTGCTGATATACCCATTTACATTGGTCAAATCTTGATAAACTTGTGGCCTTAGATTTTTCACTTATGCATAGAGTAGATGACCGGATAGTTTATGTCAATTCTTCTATGTCAAACTTCCCACTTCCCACAGAGTTCATCGTTACTTGTTACTTTACCAATCGCAATATTGCAATTTCAAGAAGACTAATTATAGCTGCACTATTTGTCAGTCCGTTACAGTCAAGGAGCTCCTGGGATTGACCGGAGGTGTTGGTGTGCACACCCGAGGCCATGGTAACAATTTAAGAGCCTCGGCTTAGAAGACAGTTTGCCGTGACGGGCGACTAATCGTCCACCTCGATGGGTGTGAAAAGTAATAAGACCAAAACGTCGTGATATGAATGCAATCGACGTTAAATTATATTCAGGAACTCCCAGATGTTTTTACAGAAGCGAAGTGATAAACATAGAATTTCTATAATTACTGTACACAATTTACCAAAAATGGTTCACGGCCGCATTAAACGCAACATTAACAGTTTCCATGTTTTATAACCATACGGGAGAATTAATCCCCCGTGTTCTCATAATTCCTCAGCGCCGTCAGACAGTACTTAACTGATATTCCGTTGATATACAGTTATAGCGAGTTTAAATTTATTACCAGATAACCAGGAAACACACAAATTGTCTTCCATTAGGACTACACACTTGCCTTTCAGCGACATAATGACACCTGACAGTCTTTTTCAGGCTTAGTGGAGCCAACAAATCATTCCCATTAGCCTACTCCCCGATTAACCTAGGAAATAAAGGAAACCATATTTGATCGATGCTGTGTGCACTGCAGGTGGGGCCCATGGTTGTATTTATTATGGATGGAATGAGTCAACCAGTTTGAACATACTCTGGTATTTATATGTACCTATCATCTTCTCTGGGGATACCGTGGGATAATTAACGCCGAACACCAGTATGTCGGGAAATCATTGTGATTCTTCCTTCGAACCTTATATATTTGAGCCCGGCAACTGGATCGAATATTGGAATCGATGCTAACTTCCATTCCACACCTTTCCACTCTTAACATCTTGCGTAGCGTTAATTAATACCGATTGACTGCATCTCTCTCAAGTAAGTTCAGGTCAGCTTGCAATGTACTTGCAACGGTTTACCCAACCGTTTAATAAGTGAAGTGAAAATCTTAAGTTTCAAATTATAAAGATAGTTGCAATGTAACACCTTAAAATAGTAATACGGTTCGCGTTTAATGTGATATTTATACATCAATATTATAAATTTATTAACAATCTCTAAATTGTAAAAATGAGTCTTAAAAATGTCAAAGCAAAATGCAATATAAAATCTTAAATTTTTCTTCTTTATTTAGCAATCGTTGCAAATGTTGAATCGTTTCTTATTTAGCAATCGTTGCAAATGTTGAATCGTTTCTTTCCAAACTCCCAAATATGAAAATAGAGAAATGTATGAGGCCGGAAAGTACTCAATTGCTAAATCAGAAATGATCAATATATGTGTATAAAAAACTTTATGGGTCAAGGCGATTTGGGGAGGGAAGGAGAACATGGTATTTTTACTTGACCAGAAATAGATGACTTTATGTGGGGAACCTCCTCGACATCCATCTTCCATTATAATCTAATTAGACTAATTGCACATTCCAGAAAATGAATCAAACTACTATTTAGTATATACAGTGTCTATGCATATACCCGATCATAGTAATAAATGTATGTATTATTGTGATAGGGTATACGTATTCAACGATATATACAATGGTATACCAAATTATATCCATGCAGGTCTTCACTCTTTTACTGTGGTTTCCATCGAATTGGAATTTCCACAAAGTTTCAGAGCTTCAGTTGAGACCCGGGATCGAATCCCAGCCGAAACAGGCAATTTTTACCCCTCGGTGAAAACTCACCTCAGGATATTGTCGGCATCATGTACATGTATGTCTGTCTGTCCGTACGTTCGTCGAGGCGTCCGTACATCCGTCTGTCCATTTCCGTTTACTACTTATTATCACCAAATCTCAAGAATTACAACACATATAAGGGAAATGGGAAGAAGTGATACTGACAGAGTCACATGACTTCACAGTATAGTCTTCCGGTTAACCTATTCTAAAAGCACATACCAAGAATCTAACGATTCATGATATGTGTTGTATCTCACGTACGCTTTTATTGTACCTGTTCATGTGGCAACTTGGATGATATGACCACACGGCCCCTAGCACCGGCATAAGCGGTATTAGACACAAATCTAGAGAGCCATGATGGAAATGCTCTGACAATTCGTATATTGGTAGTTGGTGAGCTGTTTCGCTGTGACAACTCGTACATTGGGGATCGGTGAGCTGTATCGTCGTCAGATGAAAATGACGACATTTAACACAAAAGACTAGTCTGTAAGGTCCGATGTCGACCCAGCATCAACTTCCCACAAATGCCAACATGTCTATGTCTAATCCTAGAAAAATGAAACTCACATAAAACATGCATATTGCCACAAAGCAGAAACCTGTTGATACTCAGTTAGATTGATCCTTTTCCTCTGGGTCATCAGGTTAAATTCTGTCAGTTTGTCACTAATTGCTTGTTACCATCATATCTCACTAGTAAGGAGGTCTGGGCACACTAAACTTTTACCAGACACACATTTGGTCATGAGCTTCTGCAAACATTTACTTTGAGGAGTTGTCATCCTACGTCCGTCCTTTTTTCGAGAAAACGAGGTTTTCTTGTTACCACCAGATCTCAAGAATGACTGTCAGGAGCCACTAATTTCAATAATACATATACCGATGTGTAGCTGCGGAACACATCCTATCGAACGCCTTTATAGCCAATTGCTTATGGCCACCCATTGCTTGTTCATTTAGCAATACTCTATATAAACACGGCTAAAGCCTAGAGGTTCTCAGTGCTTTGCACAGTTCATGTTTCGTCTACTTTTATAGTCTCACTCAAACCTCATCCCTTCACTACGAAATGATACGTTTGGTGAAAATCCTGGAATACCAGCGCCTAGTCCTTCATTCAATATCCAGCCGTCTTCCGTTAAAGAATTTCCGCGTCCATAATGCAAAGACACAATTCATATAATAACCTCAGCGCCAAATTAAAAAAATCATAGCATACATAAAAATAGGCTAGCTTCCTGCAAGAGAGAAGCGGTCACCAGTTTTCAAGGATGCCGACAAGGCATCATGACGTTCCAAAATATCAAATCCGTATCGCTGGTCAGTACTCTTAATCCATATGATTTTTGTAGTAGAGTCGTTGTCCAGAGTACGATGTATCTCAGTCACGCTTTGATTGTGCCTCTTCATATGAACACCATGAGGATCTTGAAATACATGGGTTCATACGGCCCACAGCCCAGGGTTAAGCGAAATTAGACAAGTATATATATAGATCTTGCACGCTACACTCGAATTTTTATATCAAAATTTGAGAATATTTGAATGGAGGCCCTAGGTTGTATAGCCCTGTTTTACGAGTTTCTCCAATACTGTCTTCTGGCGTTGATTAAAATCGTCACAATTCACACAAGATCTAGCAAATGCTGAATACACAGTAAATCGCATGAGCTATCTTAGGCCGAGTTAAGTTACTGTGAAAAGAATAAAGGTATTTTATTCTGTATTACAACAGATATGATCAGAGAAGACATTGTAACTGTAAAATACATTCCTAAGATAAATGTTTACTTGACATCGATATTCCTTTGATATTTTTTCCTTGTAATATATACACAATAAAGGCCACCCGTCGTATATTTCAGATGCAAGCATCTAGTCCGTCATTCCTTCCATTAGAGAATTTCCGCGTCCATAATCTAAGTCCTATTTCGTATAATAGTCGGCCGGCCAAGGACCTCAAAAACGCTCTCAAAAACTTTCGATGGCATTGTTTGTTACAATTGGGTACCCACAATGAGGATACCACTCTGATTTTGGTCGATTAAGGTCGTTTTGGGGTCACTTTTAGGGTCAAATAAGGTCAAAAATGTGTAAACTTCGGCTATAACTTAATATCCACCATATTGTTTGTTACCAATGAATATCCAAGCTGAATTAGTTGTATGTATTGTAGAGTTTAAAGTAGTCAAGATAACACGTTAATTATTAGAATTAAGGTCATTTTAGGGTCACTTTTGGTTCAGATGAGGTCAAAAATTTGTGAAAATCGGTTATAAATTAATATGCACAATACTTAATGTTACGATTAACTGGAGCTGAAATTAGTTGAATGTAATGTAAGGTAGAAAGTGGTCATAGATACCACGTTAATTATTACTAGAATTAAGGTCATTTTAGGCTCACTTTTGAGTCACACGAGATCAACAATGTGCAAAAAACGGTTACAAATTAATATCCACAGTACTCAGTATTTGTTACGAATGAGTTTCTAAACTTAATTAGTTGTATGTTGGATAAGGTTTAAATTAGTCATAGATAACACGTTAATTCAAATTAAGGTCATTTTAGGGTATCGTTTTGGTAAATGGATAAAAAACGGGTACGTTATCAATTAATATCCACAATGCCAATTTTTACGAATGGGTATACAGGCTGAATTAGTTGTATATAGTTTAGGGTTTAAGGTATGGATAATAACCATTATGTAACCATTATGTTGTCTGACGAGGATTATTGATATAGACAAAAAAATGGCCTAAGATGACAGCAATAGTGTGAAACAGCTCAGTTATAGAAAATGCCTGCTTCCAGCTAAAAATATTCCCTTTAAATTTGGCGGATAACATTTACCAATGTGAGCAAGAGTTCGAATGACTCCATATGTCCCGGCCATCTTGAATTCTTCTAGCTGATGATTGTACGAATAGAGCAAAACTAAGCCCATAAATAGCCAGATCGATCTGTTTTGTGAAGAGGTTTGCCTTTAAGAAATTGTTACTTTCAGCTCATGTAATCACAATTCCGTGAATTATAAGAGCAAGATAAAAATATGAATTTCAGATGAACCCACATGGTCATCATTTTGAAATAACAATTATATTCTCTGCTGAAAATTATGCCAAAAAAATAAAACTGGGCATAATGTAATAAAGTATGGCGTTATTCTTCTCAATTTAAGCAAGTTTGCACATAGAATAAAAGTATTCTAACAGTAACATGAAGAAAAAACAACAAGAATTTCCGGATGACTCCTTATGGTCGCCATTTTGAATTTAACTACAAGTTATTTGGCTATGATGTGAGACCCTTCGGTTTTGATAAATTTGCACAATCAACTAAGAATAATGCCTTGATATACACGAGCAACGTGAAAAGGTGGGAGTTTCAGATAACCCAACACGGCTGCCATATTGAATTTGAGCATTGTATTTTGATCTTGGGGATATGCAAATTAGTTCAAAATGGGCCTAAGTTGTTAGGCTATGCTTAGAGATCCCTCTGTTCTGATAAATTTGCACAATGAGGGAAGCATGGGGCCTTGAACTATACGAGAAACGGCAAAGAGGTGTGATTTTCAGATGACCCCGAATGGCCGCCATTTTGAATTTGACCATTAAATCTTTATTTTGGCATAAGTAAATAGATTCAAAATGGGAATAAGATGTTAGTTTATGCATAGGGATATCTCGGGTTTGATAATTTCGTGGAGTGAGGTGAGGATAATGCCTTGAACTACACGAGCAACATGAAAAATGTGATTTTCAGATTACCCCACATGTCCGCCATTTTGATTTAAACCATCATATTTTAAGCTGAAAATTAAGCAAACAGATTCAAAATAGGCGTAAGATGATAGGATTTGATGAGAGATTCCTTGGTGTTAACTAATTTGCACAATGGGCTAAGAATAATGCCTAATATGAAATAAATAAAATTTAAAGTAGGCCGAACATACCGTATACTTTATGATAGGCCCACTTTAAATTTGATTTATTACATATCATGTTATAGTCACTGTGTGGTATGATATATGCGATATTTATATTGTATTAGATTCATACATGGAAGTCGTGCCCACAATACAAACAAGCAATTAGAACAAACATGAGAGCCAGTGAGGGGCACTCGCTCACATGAATAACAAGAGGACTAAAGCATACTTTATTCTGCAATGGCAATTAATGAGACAACTGAAGGATACTTTCACTTGCTTTAACAATATGATAAGACAGAAGGATATACTTTCACTTGCATTCACAATATGAGAGGACTGAAGGATACTATAAGTTATATACCAGTCGATGCATGGGTATTGAAAAGCCTTTTCCCCCTGCCTTTTCATGAATATACATAATCAGCAAGGCAACAGTAAGAAAGGCATAATCAAGGTTGGATAGCATTCCCACTGCATACTCAATCGGTTCACAGGTATTGTCTGTCAGTGTTACACAAGAACCCTTCAATCGATATGCCAACTGGTCAAGTGTGACTTCGGAACAGCCTTACAATTCCCACTGAAATATGATAATTTCACTTACATTTACAATAAGGGAGGACTGACATACTTTCAGTTGCAGCAGTATAAGAGGGCTGAAGGATACTTTCACTAGCATTCATAGCACAGGAATAAGCAGGATAATTGTAACAATAAGAGAGGACTGGAGGATATACTTTCACTTTTACTTCTTAGAGAGCTTGATGGATTGTTGTACGAACATTAATTATCATAATTTGGCTGACGGATTAATTTTTTGTCGACCATGTACCTTCATATCATCAAAAAAATAGTGTTCGTTCAACAAATCTCACAGATGTTTTTTTAAAAATAATCCATGGTTCAGTTCAGTTCAGTTCAGTTGGTAGATTCCTCCTCTATATAGGAGCACCTCCGTATAATAGTACATATTAATATACATTCAATTGGAACCACTCAACATTCATAGCTCAACTATCGTGCTGTGAAGTGAACATTTATACATTTCTACAATTGGACGAACTACTATCCTGAAAGTGCTGTGATAGTCTAACCATGTGAGCTTCCTAGCGGTGTATGCGATGTACATGTACTACTGTGATTGAATTTATATAGCGGTCACTGAAAGACACCCAGGTACTTTATTCCCCAAGTGCCTCCGCTGGCGAGGGTCTAGCGTAGCAACTAGTTCCACCATCAGTCCATATTACCCTGGACACCGAATCAGTCCAGCGCCTTGTGAATAGGCGAGTATATATGTAAGCGGTCACTGGCAAGGGGCGAACCCACGCCAGCTGTAGCACTCCGGGTCAGAGTCAAACGCTCTAACTACTTCGGCCCCGACACACTCACATGTGTCTAAGTAAATTCTGGTAAACTAAATGATATCAATCATTTCTTCTGTGTACCCATCCTCGCTGAAACCAAGGGCACACATATAAGTTACCCATCAGTGGAAACATTGTGACCACCGCGATAATGGTACCATAGTGGCGACTACATCTTCACCATAACGGTACCATATGATATCGGTACCAGAATGGTTGTCGATGGTTGTGTGTCTGCTCCGATACCGCAATGGTACCGTTACAGTGAAGATATAGTCACCACTATGGTGCCATACCGCTCTGGACACAATGTTTTCACTGGCGGGGAACTTAAAGGTGTGTATCTCTATCCAAGATAGCCCTAGTACACATGGGAATGGTTCATGAGAAATGCGACTATGTTTTGGCCAATCATCAAAGTAACAATTTACATTCTATGTATATTGACCATTCAGATCACTTGCTTACCACGACCATGGCGAACATGACAACAGATTCAAAAAAACAACAGTTGCTTGCTTGAAGAATATTTGTTGGTAGGCCTATATGAATATTTACATATCAATAAATTATGAAAATTGAGAAATGTAAAGGAAAAATATTTAAAACAAATATCAATCTTGGTAAACCAATATGGTAAATCAGGGGAATACCATCTAGACGTAACGCTATGAAAACTTCATGCGAAATGTTTGCCGATATTCTACGAGATCCCATAATAAGCCAGTCACGACAATTTTTACCGTTTCTCTCTGACATGATTGACGTTTAGTTAATGGAGATTAACATAATCGCACAGCACAATCCTTTGATATTTTCTTCCTCCTAACAATAGCCAGACTTTTCGACAGGAGTAAACTCTTTGATCTTTACGGTTGACCACACACAGTCTGGAAATGCCATATATGGATACTGTTTCAGGATAATTTTTATATATGAGACCCCATGCTACCATTCGTAATTACTGTGGGCGTGATTTTGAAATTGTTTCACCAAGCTAGCCACCTGATTGGCTAACAAATGTAGCTACAATTTCGCATGGGATTTATATAGGACTGAATTCAGATACAATATTCCATGATATGAAATCTGAGTTTACTGAGATTGTACCAAATACATGCTGTGAAAAAAGCTAACTGTTGTTTCATTGAATCATGGATTATGTCATCTTGTGGACTCAGATGACTTTCCATGCTGAGATCTATTCCATGACTTGCACAAAATTCAAGTCAATCCTTTAACAATGAGCTGCACCGATAGTGCCCACATGTGCTTTCACATAGTGGTTCATTCATTGACTCTCTTCTCTGTCTCTGTAACATGGGGCAGGGGTTTAACTATTGATCACTGGAGTAAATATGATACATAGGCTATTCATCAAATTATCTTGCATTGTATTCCATAAAAGGGCCATCATGCTTGCATGATTTATGAAGATTTTGGCAACTTCAGATCGAAAAATAGTCCAGTTATCATCAATTAAAAATATTTTCTGGGCTAAAGACAGATGGAAGCGAACTGTGTCCCAGTGCACCTGCCGGTGCCATCTGCACAGCTGAGCTCTTTGTCAAAGGATTAACCTGAATGTTGTGCAAGTTGATTAACCTGAATGTTGATTAACCTGAATGTTGATTGTCGGTACATATAGTCGGATGAAATTTTTTTTTTTTTTAATTTGGTGGGGGGTGATGATAAAAAATGTCTAGTGTTAATGAGCATAACAGTAAACACAGTCACTAAACTGGTAGGCCTGATTTTTCGTATTATTTAGAGAATATGACATTTTTTTCATCATGAATTATCTCCAATTCTGTCATTTTATAGCTGTCAGTTGCAATATTTCAGATATATATATGTTACCGGTACATATCCATATTAATCTTGCAATATTCGATGGAAATAACAAAATAGTAACTGTGTGAAAAATCGCGTCAACATAATCCTCGACCGCTCAGGCTGAAAACATGAACATGATCATGATGAAAGGGACAGCGTGATTTTCCCCAGAAAGTTTGATCAAAATAGTTCTAAAGTTTAAGCTCAACTGGGCTGAAGATGTGATTACAAGAAAGTCGGAAGTATATGACACACGAAACGACCAAAACAGCCGAGTAGTATGAAATACCGGTACAAAGAAATATCTTTATTCTTGGAATCATCCCTGGAGGAAATCTCCGCTGTGTTGCAAGTCGCACATGTCATGTTGTTGTTGTTGTTGTTGCAAATGCCCGCGTGTAACGTCTGCTCAACTGCACGAGAATACCCAGCGTTTCGTTGGAGCACAGAATACGTTTTTGCTGTTGAAAATTTTCAAAGACAAACTACCGAGGAGAGTAAATTGTAGAATTTACAGTTTTATTTTTGTCGGAAATAGCCGAGGTGTGCCGAAATCCTCCATGGGAGCAATGGCGGCCTCCAGACCTTAGCAACTCCTGAACGACAAGCTCCGCCCCCAAACGAAAAAGTGATGCGAACGGTATGGTTGTCTTGTTGTTGTTGTTGTTGTTGTGTTTTCACCAATATAGGCCAAACTACTGGCCCCTGCGGGGCAGTTTGTTCGGCCTTATTATATGAATAACCCGAAAAAGGGCGATTTATGGATGAACCGACATCAGCGCCATTTTGAAGTAACGCATGATGGTTAATCACTAGAATTATAGAAATGGGCTCAAAATTAGCCAAATATAATATTCGAAAACTTTTGAAAGTCTTCGCTCTCGATTTTAATTGATGATACTGCGAATGTTCACCCAGGCTAAAAAGGGTTAACTCAAACTACTTCAAACTCGAGAAAGAAAACTTCGCACCAACAATTATCTTGATCGGGAAGGTCCAGTCTATAATAAAATGCATGTTGCCAAATTGACAAACAAAAATACTGAAATACCCTACACTATACATCTTAAAATTCGCCCCGTAGAACTACTTCAAATTTGATACCCATTTTTTACAAGGAATTTCATACAAAAATGTTTTAAATTGTTTTAAGGCCCATCTTTCGGTCATCTTTGGATCTTATCGACCTCGAAGTGGCCTCAGAATGACCTCGAATTGCCAAAGTTGTCTTGGTATCCATCCGCTACCTTGAAACACAGTGCATACTAAAATAATTAAAAAACAACACAAATTATATTAAATAAAAAAAAATCCTCATTTTGACCTCATTTGACCCCTAACATGACCTTAAAATTATCCCAATTCCAATAATTAAACTGCTATTCATACTTGTGATAAAACCTTACACTATACGTAATTCAGCGCTGATACACATTGGTGACAAACATCCCGATGGAAATTAAGCTGGAAACGATTTTTCC
>JAVTVY010039916.1:0-18288 GCA_036873755.1 Hanleya hanleyi | reverse complement strand
AGGATTCTGCTCAGCAGTCTTATTACAGTTATACATATATACAATCTCTTTTATAATATAATACAAGAAAGTACTGACCTAGATATTGATATGTGATTCAGACCTAAACTGAATACATAATTTACAAGTTGAAATCCTTTCCCAACCCCAATATCCTACTGTGACAAAAAAAACTACAAAAATCAGGTAACCTCTCCCCCAGTGGGTCCGAAATATCCCCCAAATTTAGGATTCATTCAAAAATGCTAATTTACGGTTGACTACTTCAACCAATCCATCCAGCTTGTTAGAACTGAGCCTCACGGCGCATCTCTACCAGGTACCTCCGCTCAGATGGAAGGGTTGATGCGTCGGTAATCCCCCCATTCCACAAGTAATTTAGACAGTGCCGAAAATGGAGAGGCTCTCTGTCAAAAAAATAAACAACTCCCCCCCGAATTTCCTCTAGTGGTGCGTATCTGTATTTATTCCCCGCTATCATGCCGAAAATTGACGTCGGTTCGAAACGGAGAGTATTAATACTCGTTTCGAACCGAGTCCCCCCCACATTTAAAATAACTCTACCCCGTTGTTGTTCCTGCAGACTGGTAAGTATTGTTGTAATATAATCTGGCTCCTCCTCCATGGTTCTGATTGTTTGGCGCCAATCCCTCTTATCCTGGAGGTCAGCTGGGACTGGATTACAGGTTGGTGACGGTGAGTGAAGATTTTGGCATTCAGCATCTCCAGCAGGACCTGCCTGAGCTGAAGCCTCAGAATTAGTGTCCGAAATGTTACCAATGATACTCTTGCAGTCCAGCTGCAAGATGTTAGTAGAGATGGTGGATTCAGGTGTACTTCTAATGGTGAAGCGAATTGGAGGACAATCCTGCGCCTCCAAAACAGATACTGTATTAGATATATTAGCTTCCTGTCCAGCAGGAGTAATCTCCACCTGTTCAACAGGGGCATGATGAGGACTCTATGCAGTGAGGTCTACAAGTTCCTGTCCAGCAGGCTGTAGTCAAGGGATTGTATAATTTGGAGGACCAGCCTTAGATGCAGCAGCAGTAGAGGAACCAGCCTTAGGTTTAGAAGTTGAAGAAGGTCTAGCCTTATGTGATTTGGATTTGGTGGATGAAGGTCCAGCCTTTCGTGATTTGGAGGGGGTAGGTGAAGGTCCAGCCTTCTGTGTTTTAGAGGGGGTAGCCAGCTCAGCTGGTCTACACTGCCCTGGTCGTTTGTAACCAGGTCTCGGGGCCCCGCCCGTAGATACCTGGTTACTCGCCTGCGTAAATGGATAACGAGGTTTCATCACCACCTCTACCTTGGTGTGAAAGATTTCGGCTTTGAAGGCCGCGAATGATCCGTCCACCTCTGGCCCCACCTCTCCTGTCAAGCAGTTTACGACAACCAACTCGGTACACTCGCAGCCATTGTGTTTTGGTATCCACCGGTGGAACGTTTTCCGACAAAGGAGGCACTTCCACCCAAAGCCGCTGTGGTGCTCCAATACGTGCCTCTCTGCGGCTGTTCTCCTCAAACTTTCAAAGTTATCGCACGTACTGCACACCCAGTACTTGATCTGGAAGAAATAACATGTTTTCATTCTATTATCTGCTTATTGTTACAGATATAAGAATTCACCAAGCCGGCGAGGCTGTCTGCAAGTCCGACGGGGTCGGTCATTTTCTCGAAAAGAAGGGGCATGTGGGAACTTTGGTTTGTCTTTACCAGTCTTACTGGAATTCTTTATTTTATTTCTGACATATGGCAGTCTATTTCTCTTAACACTGTCAGTCTGTGAATCGTGAATCGTGTCACCATCAATTTTCTGTTCACTCTTCCCTAGATATATAATATCATCTGGAGTGGGCATTTCACAATCGTCACCACTTTTGGTGATATTCCCCTTAAACCATTTAGGGCCATTCTCCCCTTTATATGGTTTAAGCCTATTGTGATGTACCACACAGGGTTTTGATTTTGGTGTCAGTTGTACACAATACGTGATATCACAAAGTCTGTGTGTTACCACATACGGTCCTTTCCAGTGTCTCTGCAGTTTTGGGCTTAACCCTTTCTTCCGAGCAGCATTATATTATGCAGCCATACAAGATCTCCAGCCTCATAAATATGGATATTCAGACCAGAATCATAATTCTTCTTCATTCGGTCACTAGCTATCTTCATATGTTCCCTAGCAACCTCATGTATTCTTTCGATTCGATGACAAAGATCATAAGCATAATCTGATATGTCAGTTTCTATACTTTCAGGTATGCCAAACATCAAATCGACAGGCATCCTTATCTCTCTGCCAAGCATCATAGCACAGGGTGTAACCCCAGTTGTCTCATGTACAGAAGAACGATATGCCATCATCATAAGAGGAAGATGTACATCCCAATCTCTCTGATTGTCAGACACAAAAGCTGACATTACATATTCTCCAATGTCCGATTCATTCTTTCCACCATCCCATCACTCTGTGGATGGTAAGGTGTGGTTCTAGTTTTCTGGCTCCCCATTAATTTACATAGCTCACAGAATATCTGTGACTGAAAATTAGAACCTTGATCAGAATGAATTTCATCTGGAACACCAAAAAGGGAGACAACTCTCTCCAGTAACTTTTCTGCTATAGTGATAGCCTCTTGATTCCTCATGGGAATGGCTTCAACCCACTTTGTGAAATAATCCCCCACCACAAGAATATATCTATTTCTGCTACCTGTGGTAGTAAGAGGACCCATTACATCCAAAGCTATCCGTTGCATCGGCCTTCCAACAATATACTGTTTCATTGGTGCCTTAAATTTATTTCTAGGCCTCTTTCTAGAAGCACACGTCACATATTCTACACCAGTGCTCTACATCTCTTCTGAGATGACACCAATAGAATCTTTCCCTAACTCTGCCTAAGGTTTTCTTAACCCCGAGATGGCCAGCAGTTAGAGAGTTATGTAATTCTGTCAAAACAGTCTTCCTTAGTATTTCTGGGAGTATAACATGCCATTTTATTTCATTTCCAGACTCTGATTCCCACTTTTTGTACAGTACATCCTTGTATAAGTACAAGGTATCCCATATACACCAATAGTGCTTTATCTCAGCACACAAATCACTAATCTGTGACCAAGAAGGGCGTGTGCCTTTCAATTTCCAATTAAGCACAATTCCAATCTTGGGATCAGATAACTGCAAATTATGTAGTTTCTCTGGAGTAATAGTACAATTTGTATCAGACTGTTCTGCACCATTACTTTCATTGCTTTCTACAATACAGACATTCTCTAATGCTTCATCATCATAAGATTTATCATGGTTTTGATCAAGCTTTTCACAATGCCTACAGCTATCAGCATGACAAGGTCTCCTGGATAGAGCATCAGCATTTGAATGTAATCGCCCTTTACAATGTTCTATTTCCATGTCATAAGTACCCAATGTTTCTATCCATCTGGCTACTTGACCTTCAGGATTCTTAAAATGAAGCAACCACCTAAGAGAGCCATGGTCTGTTCTAACCTTAAAGTGTCGACCATACAAGTAATGGTGGAACTGTTTTACACTCAAAACTACACCGAGCAATTCCCTGCGTGTCACACAGTAATTGCGTTCAGTTTTACTGAGGGCTTTGCTGTAATAAGCTATAACTTTCTCGTCTCCATTTTGTATCTGAGAAAGAACTCCACCAATAGCAAAATTACTAGCTTCTGTATCCAATATAAACTCCCCATCCGGTATAGGATAAGCAAGTATTGGTGCTGATATCATTCTATTCTTCAGAGTAGTAAATGCCAGGTCACATTCTTCTGTCCATGCAAATGAACAGTCATGCTCTGTCAAATGATGCAATGGTCTTGCTATATTAGCAAAACTTTCAATAAATTTCCTATAATAGGAACATAAGCCCAAAAAGCTTCGAACATCTTTTACGTTCCTAGGAACTGGCCAATCTTTTACAATGGCTGAAAAATTGTTGAAAACGACATTAAATCCTACTCACTCACTCACTCACCCAATCTTTTACAGCTTCCACTTTCTTGGGATCTGTGCTTATCCCATGCTCACTAATTATATGACCCAAGAATGCCACTTCCTTACGGAACAAATCACATTTCTTTGGACTCGATTTCAAATTCGCAGCTCGGAGTCTGGTGAATACCTGCCGCAAATTTTCCAATTCCTCCTGGAATGTTTTTCCAAAACAAATTATGTCATCTAAATATACCATACAAATTTCGTGCGATAGCCCTGCTAAAACTCGCTCCATTAGCCTCTCAAAAGTAGCGGGTGAATTTGCCAAACCAAATGGCATGACTAAGAAATGGAAAAATCCTCCCTGTCCTGTGGTGAATGCAGTCTTTGGTTTGTCTTTATCAGACATTCCTACTTGCCAATAGCCACTTTTGAGATCCATAGTGGAGAACCAAGTCGCTCCTGACAATGAATCCATCATCGATTCTAGGGAGTGGATGACTATCTTTCTGAGTCAGATCATTCACAAGTCGATAATCCACACAAAATCGAATAGTGGAATCTTTCTTCTTCACCAAGACAATGGGAGAAGACCATGGACTGAAACTAGGCTCTATTATACCATTCTCCAACATTTTATTTATTTCCTCCTCAACCACTGCCTGTTTAGCCAAGGGAACACGTCTAGCATTTTGCTTGACAGGACGTGCTGAACCTGTATCAATCTCATGTTCTACTAAATGTGTTCGACCGATATCATTACCATCTTTGGAGAAGATATCCTGAAACTGAACTAAAAGTTCAGTCATTTCCTCTTTTTCAGCTCCTGTCAAATTTTGGGAACTCCTCTCAATGAGATCCACTAAATGACTAGGAATTGGAGGCTTTGTCGAATTATGGGGATTGACTGTCTGGCAGTTTGCTACAGAACATTTTTCTGTTTTCTCATCAACCTGGATAATTTCAATTCCAGGATCACAAACTGCAGCTATCGTATTCTTGTATAGCATTTGAGCTCGATCAGTAGGATTCATAATACGCAATGGTATTATGCCTTGGCTCGGGTCTACTACCGCTTTTGCCAATAACAGTTCATTTCTCTGCATAAATCTATCTACAGGCTCTATTATTCCATAATGAACTCCATATGGAATTTCAACTGCTTTTCCTGAGATTACTACTTCACTTCCAGGGGAAATTAGAGTATTCTCAGCAACAAATATCCTACAACAAGTAGGCTCTATGTCATTAACATGCCTGTAACAGGGTATTTCTTCCTTGTTTACTGACAGTGTGCCAGTACTAAGTTTCAAATCACATTTATGTTTAGTGAGGAAATCCATCCCCAGTATACATTCAATTTGGATATCTGCCAACAAAACTTCATGGGAAAATTCATGTTTCCCGAACCGAATTTTAATTTCAACACAATCATCAAATGGTGTTATATCACCGGTTGCAGTGACCAAACTTTTATTTACATTGAAAACTTCTGGGCGTGATGCAAGGGGTAAACGATTGAAAATGTCTGTTTTCAATATTGTTACATTGGCACCTGTATCAACCAACATAGCAACAGGTCTATTCTCTACTGCAGCAGCAACAAAGAGACCTTCACCATTGCCCAATAAGTTATTGATCATTACTAGGTTGGGCCTTGATAATTTGGCCGGGTCCCGACCCTTGAACTCGGCGCTTGGTAGTTTCCCTGATTGTTATTTCTACCAAAAGCCGCATTTTGAGCACTTGGAGCATTGTGATTACCATAATAGGACTGATTGCCCCTCTCATTTCTCCTATCCCATGCCCAGTTTCTATCTTGTCTGTTATTTCCATTACCACCAGCAACCTGCGGTCTATTGGGTGGATTTTCTGCAGTTGGGCCCCCTTTCACCAAGCCTTTCTTCAACTCAGAAAACTCCTTTTTCAACCCTTTTACTTCAGTCACCAGAGATGTGATATTGGTTCCTAATTCATCTCGTGACTGAGTCATCAGATTTTCCATGAACCATATTGGCTACATGTACATGGCGACCACGTTGCCGATCGGCCAACCTATGCGTTTCTAGACGAACAGCTATAACTTCAACATCAGCCATAGTCTTAGGTTGAGCTTCACGCAAGCGAAGTCTCATATCAGCATCATGGATTGCATCAATAAAGTGGTCGATTGCTAGAGTGTCTAGCAGGGCGACAGGTGCATTGGGATATGCCTGACGAGTCAACTTTCTTATGGACTGAGCTAATTCAGGCAAAGTTTCAGTTTTTCCCCTTAACCTGGTTTGTAATCTAGCCCTGAAAACCTCAGCTCGGTTTACTGAACCAAATCGATAACTAAGAGATTTTACTAGGCAGTCATAGTTGCGCCTTTCAGTCTCTGATAACTCACTAAGAACAGCTCTTGCTGCTCCCTTTAGGCTTCCTGCAAGATATAGTGCCTTAGTGGAGTAATTCCACCCATTTATGTCTGCCAAAATACCAAATTGATTTAGCCACTCTTCCCAGTCCTCGAACCCATCATAAGTCTGAGGTCTCATTTTTAATGTGCCATTATGTGCAGAATGAGCGAAAGAACAATTCGTAGGAATTTGTCCAGGGTCAATATCTCCTGCATCAAGTCTGACATGCCCGTTACCAGAACTACCACCCTGTCCAGGTTGATGATTTTGTTTATTGCCAACACTGTAAAATGGCACATAATTGGCTTCACCAATTCCAGCAATTTCCTGTGGAGTACTAGCAACAAATCCAAGTCCCTGATTTTCAGATTTCAGACCAGTGCCTTCTCTAGGCCATGGTGAATCGGCATGTGGGGATGTATTACTACCTTCCTGTTTCAAATCTACATGTTCAGGGTCCTGAGTATGCCCCCACCTCAAAATAGGCCTGGAATTTGCAACATCTACATGTAATGGTTGTCTCTCCATTTCTGGAGTAGTCTGGGAATGTTGAGTGCTGTAAAAGTCTGGTCTTTTCAAGTCAAACTGTTTTGCATTTACAGATTTTGAGAGTTCGTCACTTGTCTCCGTTAATTGTTTACCCTCGCCGGATAATCTGTCATATTTCTCTTCCAAACAGTTAATTTTCTCAAAGAGTAGACCAAATTGATCTTTATTCTGCTTCAGATTCTCAGATATTTCATTTATTTGGCATTTTGTTTTTCTCTGATTTTCTGCTAACTCATCAAAATCCCATTTAATTTGATTGATAAGTTGATTAGCCAATTGACTAAACTGTTCTGACAATGCAGCTGAAAGCTCTTTAGTAGAACTAAGAGATTCTTTTGTTTCATTAGCATTGTCATTTTCAAGAAATACAGCATTCTCCAGGTCGGGTATTTCAAGATCTGTATCACTGTCATGAGAAGTTTCACCACATAGGTTTGGTGACTTAAAAGTCACAACATTCGAGTCATCCATTTTTGGTTTTTAGCTCTGATTTGTGTTTTTAATCTCCAAGAGTCTGTTTCGTCCAATATACTGTCTCAATATTCCAAGGTTATCCGGCACAAATGTATCCGGTACCAAGAATATCCGGTATCGCTGCCACCAAATGTCACGCACTACCCCAGTGTCACCCAGTGTATCTCACTGGTGCAAGGCTTCTCTCCGGAGGCGAAAATGAGAGTAGGGTAAACACATCACATTCAGAGTTCGGTACTCTGTAAACCATGAATCGGGTTCGAATGAGACAGTAATATACTAGACATGCAAAACACAAACAGACTCAAAAATAACGGAGATTGTGATTCAGGTGAAATATAACATGAACAATTTTATTCATCAATGTACAAATGTTGTATATGGGTATAAGTATATGGTAATATGTACTGTAGGTTCAGTTTACATATACACCGTGATTAGATGATCAGGTCAGAATCAGTTCAGCTTGTGCCAAATCCGGCACCGGTTCAGTTTGTGCCAAATCCGGCACTGCATGTTTTGATTGATTCAGTTTGTGCCAAATCCGGCACCGCATGTTTTGATTGATTCAGTTTGTGCCAAATCCGGCACAGCAGAGCTGGCATGGTACTTATTATCAAGTGTCAAAATTATATAATATGGTGCTCCGAAAATGGTGCAAATCTCAGCACTGGACTAGGTGCAGGTTGCATAATTTAGACTTGCTCCGAAAACGGTGCAGCTTGCAGAATTCAAGCTTGCTCCGAATACGGTGCAGCTCGCGGAGATGTTTTACTACACAGAGTTTGCATCAGATCTGGCACACTCCGGAATAGTAGACCTCTAAAACTTCCCTATGTGGTGAAACGTCTACATAAATTGCCAAAATATTTGGAGAAGATATCTGAATTCAACTCCAACTCCAAGCTTTAGTTTCATATATAATTTAGTAATTTATTCTCAAGCACTAACGCCAATTCTTTCCCAGGGTCGTCGCATAATTTCACGACATCGGGAGCAATGTGCGTGATGACGCAATACAGAAATCCCGACCTGTTTACATGCTAATAAGATCACATGACCGTGCCATAACAAGTGAATGACAACTGCACCATGCTACAATATTATTAGCTGTAACTCACCAGTGGTGGGTATTCCATAATGCCTTGTGCCATATCCGGCGTAACACTTTCGAGAATAAATTTAGCAATTTAGTTTTCGGCCAAAACCTCTCCAAAAACACATCCAAACTTTAGAAGAATATGTTGGAGATCTCTTGTCCACTGAAAATGCGCGTTTTCTGACCTGACCTCTGACCTCGTCTAGTTAACCAATCAAATAACACGGTAAGTGGCGCAAACACGCCCCTAAGGTAGATTGACAGGGAAACCCCCGCTCTGCAGAAAACAGCATGGCAGAAAGCGGAAGATTTCAACCGTCAACGAGACGTTCCATAGCTCAAAACAGTGCACTCTTATCTTATAAAGAACGGGCAGTATCTTCAGGGATGTTTTAGTGGTACATAGATGTTTGAGACGTAAGAATAATGTACCAAAGAAGGGACAAAATATACTAGTCAGCTTCCGAGATCGTCGAAGAAGGTGAGCAAATAACAACAACAACATCCTCAAGTTTTTGACAGGTGCACAAAAATATTGTGATATCCGATATTTCCTGGTCTATTCGGTCAGTTAATTCATGGTACATGTATATATACATGTAATCATGATGACTACATGTACAACGTACTGGAATTTGTCATTGGACATTGGAATGGCTACCTAAATTCAACAAGATTCTCAATGATTCAAATCTTCCAAAAGTTAAATTAGGCTATATATATAAATAAACAAATTGCTTATGGATAACATATATATGGCTATATATATATGAATCCTACATGTGTACTGATCTCCTAAAATCTTTATTTCCCCCAAGCTTGATGTAGAATTATTTTGAATTTCTCCTTTTCATGCTACTCCCTAAAGAATTGTACCGTGTGAATTTCTAAAATCAATTTTACAGCAGCATGATCTTCTATGATGGATGGATGGATTGCGATACAAATTATGGGTACTGGACCATGCTGAGCATGCTGAGCATGCTGTGCAACCCTTTCCCCCTCCCAGTGTTAACAGGTCCCTATTCAAATATGAAGTCCATATGAGTTCAAAAAGATTTTCTATCCTTGCCCTTGGACAGAGCCTGGCGCCTAGATTAGGGCTCTTCAATGCTCCATACATATGTAGAGGGAACAATCTGTTCAACATGTTCATGTATCTTGCTCTGAGAGATTAAGTTAACCTTATCAGCACCTTGTTTACTCAGCTGTTCCAGTTCAGGAGAGAACACTGGTTTAATGATTTAATTAGTCCAACATCTACATGGTAGTATGTACATTGTAGCTGTTGTGCAGGGCAGACAGCCTATTCAACAGGTCAAAGTTCATCCAAGCATCTACTAGGCATCTGAAGCTTGTGTGTGAGCATGAATTTGGACAAGATTCTTTACAGAAATTGAGAAAAGCCGGTTTAACAGGCTTTGTGATTAGTTCTGTTCTAGAGAACAATGGTGAACGAGCTGGCATTATCTGTTGACATTCAAATAATTGGTTTTATTTGCAATAAACTACAGACTTGAATTCGATGTTTTGGTGTATCAATCTCAAACTATACCGACCGTGCACAAATAGTAACCCAAACTAATATACAAGAAGGTTCCGGGAAGACGGTATTGAAGCAGTCATCAGTTTTGTATTTGATGACAGTGTGACATTTTGGAATTCTTGAGGTGTATTGTAATCCTTTTCATCGACAAGTATGGATTTTGGGTACACAATAGAAGCTCGAAAAACAGCATTCTACTAGATGATGCAGGAGGCCATCATAATCAGGCCTCAATTTAAGGTGGTAACCTGTTTTCAGGTTGCCTGGAGGTTACCATATGAAAAATAGTGGTAACCTATTTTCAGGTCCCCATAATTTTGACTAATAATATGACATTAGGTTAATAATTATGCAATAGGTTTCCACAGGCTACCAGTGTAGAATTCATGGTAACCTGTTGAGAGGTTACCATCAGCACTCCTTAAATTGAGGCCTAATAATGCCATATAGTTTGGTCAGTTATCAGTAATTATCAATCAAAATTGTCCGAAAAGAAAAGAAATCATTTGGTAAATCAGTGCTATCATGTTTAACCTATCATCAGTTTGACCGTATTCATTATAGTACCGGTACTATAGAGCATCAATTTGGCTATGGACAACAAGTATGATAATTTGCCTATATCTCTGTTGTTGTACCAGCTCAGAGCAACAGCTGGGTTCTTCGCATGGCCCCATGTGATTAAACCCAGATGGGTCCCCAAAGGTGTACATGTAGGTGATACTGCAAGGTGAACATGGACACATTTAAAAATCCAATATACGGAACCATCTGGAACACAAGCTGCATGTTCATGCTGTCTGATTACCGATAGTTTTTCTTCTCAACTTATTTAGACTGAAGAAATTTATACTGAAATATTCACTGGAACTTTCAGTTGATTTTCAACTGATCTAAGTAGCCCAGGAGAGTTTCAATAGACCTGGGTCACCAGAATTATGCATGACAGGGACTGGGATATACTATGGGTCAATGTGGAAGCTCAGCTTCTTTATTTACACATTCCCCCTCTCCTATCTTATCAGGTTTCCCTTGTGTACACTTTATGTCACACAGCATCTTGTGGACAGTATCACTTTGCAGATAAGGACCACCAGGATTAAGTTAAGTGTCAATTACTAAACATGCCTAAACTGACCTGAGTAAATAAGGACCATCAACTGGTCATTAAGATTTGGAGGGGTCAGCTGTTTTACATATACATGTATGTACACATACTCCCTCTGATGATCAGTGACCTTATAATAAGATAACAAAAAAATCATGTAGCAATTTGCTGCATGTATGAAAAATTGTATGTCTAGAAAATTATTGTCTGCAAGGGGAGCTGCTCGAGCTATGATAGCTTGACTCATATTGGTTTGCTCTCATACCTCTCGCTGGGAACATCTGTCATTTCCAAGCATATATGGCAACTTCTCTATTTAAACTGAGTTGCTTAATTTGCCTCAAGTCATAATTTAGATGCTGAAATGAAAAAAACCCTCCTAACTGTCAGTTTCAAAACAGAAAGCAACAGTTATGCCATGAACATAGTTTTTTAATTAATTACAAAGGTCGAGCTTTGCTGTTTTTGCATGTAAATACGACCGCAGGCGGCACTGAAGAAACATGTGCATACACCATATATAGGCAGGATACATATCGGGTAGGAAATCCAGCATGTTTTAAACATGGTCATTAAAATTTCCATGGAAAAATACATGACTACCCACATCATCCACAGGCAAGGGTGGAATTTCCGAGAATGTATGTAACTATTATGAAAAATATCCGACAAATACAGAGAGCGATTGTTAATATTTCCATGGAAACCTGCAGAAATATGCAGTGCCATCCACAGGTCAGTGTGGAATATCCAGAAAAAAATCACGCCAAACCCCCCAAATTTCCAGAAGTTATTTACGGACGATGCTAAAATTTCCATGGATTCTTTTCTTCACTTGAAGTACCATCCACAGGGGGGGTATGGATTAAATCTGGAATAGCCCAATATACGACCTAAAACGTCTCCAATATCGCGTAAAGACACAACAGGTTTGCATGAATATATGCCTCAAGATTAAATAAGGCCTGGGCCGCTACACTATCTATTTGCAGGACGTGTCTGGCAGAAAATTGTTACTGTCCTGCAGTTTTCAGTCGGCTCACATGTATTTCACGGAGGATTAAATAATAGTTTACCAAGAGTAAGATATCTTTCAGTGATAAGAAATTACATGCCTATACTGAATCAAAAATCACGTGTAACACATGCACCCCCTATCTGAAATTGCAAACTTTTATTAGCATGGTTATTTAATTTGGTGTGTTTCTAGGATTCTCATTGGCTGAGTGGCCATTTGAAAACCCATCACCCAATCAGAGATCAGCATGATAGTCAAAATTAACTTGCAAGTTTGCAACTTCAGACAACAAAACTGTTCAGCTTCACACTTGCCAGAGCAATACATGGCATGTTTGTAAGCAGCACATCTGCCACAAACGGTAAATGTGGCAGATGTAATTATGTGGCCTGTAATTATGTGCCCAACAATTCTTGACAATGTCCTGTAAGTATTTGGTGATCACTTCAAACCCTGATCAACATGATCAAGATAGATAGATAGATAGTTTTATTGCACTTTTATGCCCGAAGGCTAACGGCATCCCCCAATACATATTAAGAGCACATACAAATATTACTAAAAAGCACATTTTCCTTACTGATTCTGACAAAAACCATAAAAGTATACATGCAACAGTATTCATGTTAATCAAGACCAATATAACTCATTGCGGGCCCCCAGTCTAGTCTGTAGGTTACAGTGGCAGAGGTGATAATAGAAACGCATGAGAAATTAGCAAAGTGAATACATATTACAATGGTTTACTCATAGCTTCACATTTGTAAATATATTCCGCCACAGCGTTTATCGCAGTTTGCACAGGACAGGTCATAATAGACTTTAATACACCAATATTAGCATTAAAACTGACAAGTGGGAAGATAGGTCTTATTGTATTAAACAGTGACAGTCGCTCCGACTGAAATCTGGTGCACTCTAGTAGGAAGTGTGTCTCATCATCAAGACGATTACAGACCCTACAAATTCTATCCTCAACTGAAAGTCCACAATATCTTCCTCTTTCAATTTGTAAATTGTGGGCACTGATTCGAAACCTGAACATTGAAGCACGGTGACTTCTGTTAGGTATATCTATTACTGTTTTTTCAGCTATAAATTCTGATTTAAACGACCGGTATGTTCTTAATTTGCTAACTTCAGAAAACTTTTCTTTCCAAATATTGCTATATTTAGCCCAGAGTACCTTCTTAATATGCCTTAATAAAGACCTTGGGGTTTTACAACTTTGATTTTCCCATACATGGCCACATCCTAGGGCAGATAACGTTTTTCGCAAAAATGATAACCAGTTCTGTGTATTTGATACTCTATTGGCCTCAATCTGTTCCATATATGCTCTATACAGTAACGAGGTTGGATCTGATGACAAGATATGAGTGTAAAATTTTATACTCTTCAGAATGCCATAAAGTTTGACAGGTACTCTACCAAGTTCTCCAAGTACAGCTAAATTTACTGCTCTAGAATGTACACCCAACATTTGTTTACAGAACTTTATATGAACAGATTCAGTTTCATTGTTCTTACAGAGAATAGGCTCTATTACATCAGTGTGTTGTTGTCTGTTGACATATCCAATCCACACTTCTGAACCATAGAGGAGAATGGGCTGTATACAACTGTCAAATAATTTACATGCCAGGTTAATTGTGAGTTCTTTGGGATTAATGGCATTCTTCAGCGCAAATATTGCCTTCTTGGCCCTACAGGCCAGGTTATCAATTGCCTGATTGAATAGGCCATTGCTATGTAACAGGACACCAAGGTATTTATAACTCTTCACGCACTCAATTGGACTTTGGTTAATATAGAAGTTATGGTTAGCAGTCCTGTTGCTACCAAAACTGACAATTTTAGTCTTTTTCACATTGACCGATAAACCCCAGTCAAAGAGAAATGCACTGAGTTTATCCAGTTTTGACTGTAGGTCAGATTTATCTAACGACAGTAACACAATATCGTCTGCATATGCAAGGCAATTTACTGGCTCACTCCACAACTTTGGCGATTGATTACTGCCATTATCTAAATCTAAATTAACAAGCAGATCATTTATATATATATTAAATAGGATAGGGCTTAAAACATTGCCCTGGTGGACACCTCTTAATATAGGAAAACTCTCACTCATACATGATGTGGATTTAACTCGAAACTGGCTGAGAAGATACATTTGCTTTATACAGTTATATATATTACCAGTAACTCCGGCCTTTTGCAGTTTCCACAAGAGGCCAACATGACACACAGAGTCAAATGCTTTATTAAAATCAATAAAGCAAGCATATAGCTTGTTTTTCCTATTCGCATATTTATCAATCAGTGTTTTCATCACAAATATATGGTCAGATGTCCTACTTCCTTTCTTGAAGCCCAATTGGGCATTAGAAATCAGGCCATTTCTGTCGGCGAAGTCCACAATTCTATTATTCAAGATTGAACAAAAAAGTTTACCTATACAACTGTTTAAAGTGATACCTCTATAATTATTTGGATCAAGTGAGTTTCCACTTTTATGAATAGGGACTACTAGTCCATTGGACCATGCCTTAGGGAAGTGTCCAATTGATAAAATTTTGTTGAATATTTTTAACAGAAATGTGTTGATTTGTGGGAATGCCGCCTTTATCATATCATTAGATATACAGTCATCGCCACATGATTTATTTGTTTTTAGAGTCTTAACAGCATCATTTAACTCCTCCATGCTAATAGGAAAATTCAATTCAGATGACGGTGGTTGGCTCTCCAAGTGAGATAATTCTTTTTCAACTTCGGTCTTCCTACTGTCAGACATAGCCTTTGTATCATCACTGTGGAGTTTCTTATAATGCTCAAACCATTTGTTGATATCTATTTTGTTTGTACCGCTGTCAGAATTGGACTGCTTCAGTTTATTGACAGTACTCCAGCAAGCAGAAGGATCATCTTGTGCAGAATTTAGATCATTCAGGAGCTTTTGTCTATAGGTTACTTTGCACTTTTTTGTTTTATTTCTATATTGTTTTTGTTTGCCAAAGTATTTAGCTTTAATTTTTGGGTCAAAATTGTTTCTGTTAAATGCATTGTTGAGGCTGAGGAGCTCTCTGTGTAACTTTTTACAGTCTTTGTCATACCAAGGTTTGTTGGTATGTCCGTTTTTCACCGAGGAAACCTGGGTGGGTAAAATTTTTTGCATACTATCATCCGCAGCTTGGATAAGTAGTTCAGATAACTGATCTATGCAGGTATCAGCATCAAACTGATCAATGATTTCTAGTATATTAGATCTATTCACTAAGTCGAAAACAGAATTCACAAATTCTGAGCTTTTCTGTTTGTCCCATATGTATTTGGGAGGCAAGGGGTACGAATTATTGCTCAGTATGGGAACAGGGGTTTCGTATCTTCGCAGGCCAGTTTTGAGTTTAACAGATATTGGTTTGTGATCAGACATGCAATACAATGAGTGCACTTTCATTTCCAGTACAGACTCCATTAGGGAGGCATTCACTATAATATAATCGACTACACTGTTACCTTGTTCCTTTATGCATGTGAATTCACCAAATAGATCTCCTAGAGATCGACCATTTAGGATTCTACATTGGTACGATAAACAGATATCTGTAAGCCTTCTACCCATTGGCTTAACAACTGGGTCCCTATTATTTCTTTTAACAGGTACATCGCTGACATAAAAGTCAGGTACAGGCACATGAGCAACATCCCCATCATGACATATAAAATCTGGCACAGTGCCAGTTCGTGCATTTAAATCTCCGCAAATAATTATATCACCCCTGCCACTGTAAGTACAAATATCCGCTTCAAGAGAATCAAACAACTGTACACTGAATTCCTTACCAAATGAACTATTATCTGGAGGTATATAGCATATACACAAGTACCTGTCCTTCTCCGTACAGAAATACTTTTTACAAAGCTTCACCCAGACTGCAGACTCGCATGAGTTATTCATTACAGGTGTCACCCCATCCAAGATGTCATTTTTCACAAGTAGGGCTACCCCACCTGATCCTTTTCTAGCACGGGCATGCTTTGGCCTATTTTTTATGTTTTTTAGTGTAAATCCAGGAACAGTAATATCGGATTCAGAAACTGCATGGGTTTCTGTTAGGCCTAGAATGTCAAAAGAATTACAAATATTCAAAAAGTCAGAGGTAGACAGCTTATTTTGTTGAAATCCATGTAGTTTTGTAATAAGGCCATTGATATTCCAAACACCAATGTTCAATGAACATTGAGGAGACATTTTGGAACGGAATCAATTTAAGAAATCACCACATTCTGGATGGAGCAGAAATACCGTTAGAACTGAGCACCGTAGATGCCAAACCTTAGAATATAGTAAAATATACATTTTTGTTTTACATGTACATAATCAGTATTACTGATTGCTCGCAGATACATGTACAAGACAAATTTAAAATCATTAAAACAGAATTAATATTAAAATTACATGTAATAAGGGCAATTAGATCAGGTGGATTAGACAAAATGACATGAGAATCCAAATTAATTTTATACAATACATGTATATGTGTATACATACACAATATATGGGTGTCCAATTACACGTAGGATGATACGCTTCTTATAGATTGATGGATAGGACAAATGGAAATTTAAATTGCATATTATAATATATTGAGTTTTGACTAACAAACATTGTATTGCCCAAAGTTATCATCAGATTTGTCATTATTAATGACCAGTCAGATTAGATAATATTAATAATACATGTATATCAAATGTTCTCAAAATCTCATCTTGTTCGCAATTATTTGATTCGAGGATAACAATCATAATAAATTACTATATTTAAATTTAAAAGACAGAGTTGTCATTATTAATGACTTAGTCAGGTTAGATAATATTAATAATACATGTGCATCAAATGTTCACAAAATCTCATCTTGTTCACAATTATTTGATTTGAGGATAACAGTCATAATAAATTACTATTTTTAAAAGACACAGTTGTCATTATTAATGACCAGTCAGGTTAGATAATATTACATGTATATCAAATGTTTTCAAAATCTCATCTTGTTCGCAATTATTTGATTTGAGGATAACAATCATAATAAATTCCTATATTTAAAAGACAGAGTTGTCATTAATAATGACTAGTCAGTTTAGGTAATATTAATAATACATGTATATCAAATGTTTACAAAATCTCATCTTGTTCGCAAATACTTGATTTGAGGATAACAATCATAATAAATTACTACATTTACTTAATATTGTATTTTTAACTTTATGAGGACACTTTCACTTGACCAGATTTTGCAGTATCACATATACATGTACCTTTTTGTACCATATATTGTAGGTTAGATAAATCACCTGTGTGTAACTATTTGAACAATTACAAATAATCAGACAAGAGGATTAAAATACATCATCAGGTATAAAAAACATTTAGTATGCATTTAATGTCAATAATGAAACTGAGGATAGAATGATGATGATAAAGATCATGAAAATGACACAGCATTTAGTTTGACTAGGTGTACTAAACGAAGGAATACTGGGACTGTACTACAGGCACGAAAGATTATATTGTCAGGGCCAAGTGCCGATTGCAGTATAGATCTGTACGCATCGATCTGTATTCAGTTCCAAGATCTTGACCATGTCGATCGTGGGTGCCTAAAGCTTCGGTCATAACCTCTGTAAGTCCTACCAGTCACATCGGCGTAATCATAATAGTCATATTCCCAGTCGTGCGTTTTACTACATTTGGGGTTATACATATCACTGTTTTGGGAATCTCCAGATGCCCACCTTTGTGTTTTGGAGTGGTAGTCATTCACATTTGAGTGGCGAGAGATTTCTGGGTGGTATATTTCAGGCGGGTACTGGTTCACATTAGCTGTCGACCTTGTAGGGTTGTCTCGTCTGCCCTGGAGAGGGTATTGCCGCAGGTTGGTACGTTGACCATTTCGAAATCTTTGCACCTGCCTATGGTCAGCATGGTGTACTGGATTCTTCTCGTGGACTCTGTTCTCACAGTGATTTGCCACCCGTATGGCACTAATGAAATTTCCTGCCAAAGCTTTAGTGCCGGAGTCAGACAGGTGGAGTTGGTCTTGCATAAAATACTTGTCATTTACTCGC
>JAVTVY010039915.1:0-18354 GCA_036873755.1 Hanleya hanleyi | reverse complement strand
TATATCTTATTATAAGAAAAGTTATCTTAAATAAGATTTATTTTTACCAGATGTATGGCGTGATAAGAAAAGTTATCTTAACTGAGATATCTTTTCTGTGATTTGTCTCCTAAAAATGTAAGATCGTGAATCGAGTGGAAATGGATCGCTACACTAATAGTATGAACCTGTGGTTTCCTGAAAGAAATTGGTCATTGTCAATTTGTAAAAGTTACTGTTACAATTTGCCTAAGATATACATGAAATTATATCTTCTATTTGAGTGAGGAACATATTTTTGTAATTTAGTATTTTTATCTGTAAGTCCACCTTCACGTGCGGTTATGGTTTTCATATGGGTCCATGTATTTTGCCGCCATTTTCAACCGAAGATTTCATGTTCTCTCACAATTCTCGCGAATTATGTTGGTATCCAGGTACATTATTGAGGAAACTCAACTGAGCCTCTCAATGGATCATTCTACAGATGAATGAGAGTAGTATGTTGCTCAATGTGTTCAATGAACTGAGCGAAAACGTCGAAAATGAGATTTGCTTCCTTTGGGAGTGGATTTACAGATATGCAACAACAACAACAACAACAACAACAAATTGGGAAACATAAAGTAGATCCTAGGGGCTTCTGTTGGTGAAAGTGCGGACCTGCAGATGTGTTTCGTCGTTTTTGTCTACCTGAACACAGGCAATTAGAAAGTAAGTTTAAGATTGTGACATTGGTTTCAAAGCAAACACGAAAAATATATGTATAAAAAGCAAAGATACAAGCTCGACCTCCCATGTGCACAGCAATGTAGAAACATATTTCCAAGAAAAGCTTCGCCCATGTCGAAGAGATATAAGAATACTTGCACATTTTTATATAGCTAATCAAATTATTTAATATTTACACTATAATGGAAAAAAAAAATGAAAATGTGTCTTTGAATTCTCCAAAAGTATTTTGGGGTTGAATAAGCTTATTCATTATACATGTACATGTCAGATATGCATTCAAACCAAAGTCATTGCATCAAGCCAGTGACTGCAGTCTATTCAGGAAACATGTCTTTGAAATGTAAATTGGTGGCAGGTTGCCTCTGACAATCTTGACTGGCAGAAACTTTTGGGGCTTTGATAATAAAACATCAGATCTGGATTCTACATGGTATGCAGTGTATTGATTCCTCCAGTGTTTCATAGTTCTTTCCTTCAGCTTTGGAAGAATATTCGTATATGAACTTGGGTGTATGCTTTAGCTTGTAAGACCTTGCAACCCTGTCTGCAACTAAACATTGGGACTTTCTCCACCACAAGCACCTGATGAGGGCAAAGGCTGGGCAATTCTATTTGAACAGTTTAGGTGTTTTTACTATCAAGAGTGCAATATGCTGTTATATTTGTAATGTCTAGGGAGAATTGAAGATGACAGATTTTCAAAATTTTGAGAATTATCCATCATATCTTCGGTGTTTGGCCGTTTTGCATGGTTTTAAATATATCAGTCTATTGTCATATTATACAACTTCGACATGGGCGAGAAATGTTGTGCAAATATATTTTAGTATTACTGCATAAGTGGAAAGAAATACTTGTCAAGGAGAGGCTTTAAGGACGAATGTCAGAACAAAGGCCTTAAAATATTTAAAATAATTTCTTTATTTATCTGTTTTACATATGTGACTTACTTTTGCCCTTCAATTGCATGATGATGGGTTGAAAGCGACGTTAAATTCTATTCACTCACTCATACTTCAATTGCATGACATTATTTTGATCATGTTTTTATTTTGCATGTATAATGTTAACTGTAACGAGCATATATTCATGTTCAGTTTTTGGCAGAAATATCATATAAAAAAAGAAAATTAGTTAAAAACGTTAATTGGATTGTAGGAAAATATTTGAAGTGTCACTGTGGAGCTCGTTTTATTGATCCTGTGTGAAATTGCGGCGTGGCTGAAATTATTGGGATACCTCTTCTACATGCATACACTTTTGCATCTATTATGTGAAGACTATTCACTACATGGATCATCTGAATAAAATTTCCCTATCTTTAAAATATTTTTTTTTGTCATTTAATTTGATTAAATGTTGTTTAGCATGTTTTTCTTAATTACGTAAGTAAATGTTGCTAGCTCAAGATCCCTTTGTTGAATTTACAATGTAAGATAATTTATCTTGAAGATTGTATACATGTTTTCTTGAGTAAGAATATTTAACTCAACAGCATTGAGAAATATTGTCTTATCCAAGTTAACAGCTTTGAGAAATATTTTCTTATCCAAGTGGTCAGTTTTTCTTGAACAAGATAATTATCTGGAATAAGTTTAATATTCTTACCCCACTCCAAAAATATCTTACTTTAGATTTCATAGCAAGATAAATTATCTTACTGAAGAAAAAATAAGATTTTTTTTTCTTAAATGAGTAAAAAGCGCCAAGATAATTTTTCTTAATTAAGATCTTCGAATAAGATTTGTGAATCTTGAATAAGATAAATAAACTTATAATTTTCTTATCCAAGGAAATATCCATAAGTAAATTATTCTTACCCCACTCCATGATAATTTATCTTATTTCAAGATGATTTTTTCTTAAAATAAGTTGTTTTTTTCTTGTTTTAAGTACCCTATTTTTGGCAGTGTATAATGTAGACTGTCGCACTGTCGTGAGGTAAGATTTTCTCTCTATCCATCTCTTCACGGAACAGATCGTGGTAGATTTCTCTCCCCTTTATCCCCGTGTCGCCGAATAGTTTGAGGTAGATTTCTCTACCCTTTATTCCATCTTTACTAAGGTATAATGTATACTGTCGCACTGTCGTGCTGTCGTGAGGTAAGGTTTTCTCTCTATTCATCTCTTCACCGAACAGATCATGGTAGAATTCTCTCCCCTTTATCCCCATCTCGTAGAATGATCTGTCGGACTCTCGCACTGTCTTGCAATGAGTTTTCTCCCCTTTATCGCATGTTGATAAATGTAGATTGAATACTGTTGTAGTGTCGCGAGGTATATCTTTCTCTCTTGCCTTCACTGAATGTATTGAAATAGATTTCCCTCCCCTTTATCTCGTCTTTTTGAAGGTAAATTGGAGACTGTCGCACTGTCGTGCTGTCGTGAGTTAAGATTTTCTCTCCTATCCATCTCTTCACTGAACAGATGGTGGCAGATTTCTCTCCCCTTTATCCCCGTCTCGCCGAATAGTTTGAGGTCGATTTCTCTCCCCTTTATTACATCTTTAGTAAGGTATAATGTAGACTGTCGCACTGTTGCGAGGTAAGGTTTTCTCTCTATTCATCTCTTCACCGAACAGATCATGGTAGATTTCTCTCCCCTTTATCCCCGTCTCGTAGAATCTTTTGAGATAGATTTCTCTCCCCTTTATTCCATCTTTAGTAAGGTATAATGTATACTGTCGCACTGTCGTGCTGTCGTGAGGTAAGGTTTTCTCTCTAATCATCTCTTCACCGAACAGATCATGGTAGATTTCTCTCCCCTTTATCCCCGTCTCGTAGAATGATCTGTCGGACTCTCGCACTGTCTTGCAATGAGTTTTCTCCCCTTTATCGCATGTTGATAAATGTAGATTGGATATACTGTCGTAGTGTCGCGAGGTAAATCTTTCTCTCCTCCCTTCACTAAATGTATTGAAATAGATTTCCCTCCCCTTTATCTCGTCTTTTTGAAGGTAAATTGGAGACTGTCGTCAGTTAAGACTTTCTCTCCTCTATCCATCGCTTCACCGAACAGATCGTGGTAGATTTCTCTCCCCTTTATCCCCGTCTCGCTGAATAGTTTGAGGTAGATTTCTCTCCCCTTTATTACATCTTTAGTAAGGTATAATGTAGACTGTCGCACTGTCGTGCTGTCGTGAGGTAAGATTTTCTCTCCTCTATCCATCTCTTCAACGAACAGATCGTGGTAGATTTCTCTCCCCTTTATCCCCGTCTCGGCAAATATTTTGAGATAGATTTCTCTCCCCTTTATCCCCGTCTCGTAGAATGATCTGTCGGACTCTCGCACTGTCTTGCAATGAGTTTTCTCCCCTTTATCGCATGTTGATCAATGTAGATTGGATACTGTCGCACTGTCGTAGTGTCGCGAGGTAAATCTTTCTCTCCTCCCTTCATTGAATGTATTGAAATAGATTTCCCTCCCCTTTATCTCGTCTTTTTGAAGGTAAAGAGTCATCAGTTAAGACTTTCTCTCTAATTCCATCTCTTCACCGAACAGATCGTGGTAGATTTCTCTCCCCTTTATCCCCGTCTCGTAGAATATTTTGAGATAGATTTGTCTCCCCTTTATTCCATCTTTAGTAAGGTATAATGTATACTGTCGCACTGTCGTGCTGTCGTGAGGTAACGTTTTCTCTCCTCAAAACATTCGCCGAATATGTTGAGGTAGATTTCTCTCCCCTTTTTGCGGTCTCGCAGCAAATATTGATGTAGATTTCTCTCCCTGCCTTTATTCCGTCTTCAGTAGGTGAGCTTGGAGACTGTCGCACTGTCGTCCTGTCGTGAGGTAAGTTTTTCTCTCCACTATCCATCCCTTCACCGAGTAGATCTTGGTATAATTCTCCCCCCTTTATCGCCTCTCACAGAATATATTGATTCAGATTTCTCTCCCCCTTAATTCCGTCTTTATTAAAGGTAGCTTGGGGACTGTCGCACTGTCGTCCTGTCGTGAGGTAAGGTTTTCTCTCCTCTATACAATCGCCGAATCTGTTGAGGTAGATTTCTCTCCCCTTTTTTGCCGTCTCGCAGGAAATATTGAGGTAGATTTCTCTCCCCTTTAATCCGTCTTTAGTACAGGGGTTTGGAAACTGTCGCACTGTCATGCTGTCGTGAGGTAAGTCTTTCTCTCCTCCATCCATCCCTTCACAGAAGATATTGAGGTAGAATTCTCTCCCCTTTATCGCCTCTCACAGAATATATTGATTCAGATTTCTCTCCCCCTTAATTCCGTCTTTAGTAAGGTACATGTAGCTTGGAGACTGTCGCACTGTCGTCCTGTCGTGAGGTAAGGTTTTCTCTCCTCTATACATTCGCTGAATATGTTGAGGTAGATTTCTCTCCCCTTTTTGCGGTCTCGCAGGAAATATTGATGTAGATTTCTCTCCCTGCCTTTATTCCGTCTTTAGTAAGTGAGCCTGAAGACTGTCATGCTGTCGTGAGGTAAGTCTTTCTCCACTATCCATCCCTTCACCGAATAGATCTTGGTAGAATTCTCTCCCCTTTATCGCCTCTCACAGAATATATTGATTCAGATTTCTCTCGCCCTTAATTCAGTCTTTAGTAAGGTAGTTTGGAGACTGTCGCACTGTCGTCCTGTCGTGAGGTAAGGTTTTCTCTCCTCTATCCATCTCTTCACCGAACAGATCGTGGTAGATTTCTCTTCCCTTTATCCCCGTCTCGGCGAATATTTTGAGATAGATTTCTCTCCCCTTTGATCCCCGTCTCCGGCGTCTCGTAGAATGATATGTCGGACTCTCGCACTGTCTTGCAATGAGTTTTCTCCCCTTTATCGCATGTTTATAAATGTAGATTGGATACAGTCGTGTCGCGAGGTAAATCTTTCTCTCCTCCCTTCACTGAATGTATGGAAATAGATTTCTCTCCCCTTTATCCCCGTCTCGCTGAATAGTTTGAGGTAGATTTCTCTCCCCTTTATTACATCTTTAGTAAGGTATAATGTAGACTCGCACTGTCGTGCTGTCGTGAGGTAAGATTTTCTCTCCTCTATCCATCTCTTCACCGAACAGATCGTGGTAGATTTCTCTCCCCTTCTGCGAATATTTTGAGATAGATTTCTCTCCCCTTTATCCCCGTCTCGTAGAATTATCTGTCGGACTCTCGCATTGTCTTGCAATGAGTTTTCTCCCCTTTATCGCATGTTTATAAATGTAGATTGGATACTGTCGTGGTGTTGCGAGGTAAATCTTTCTCTCCTCCCTTCAGTGAATGTATGGAAATAGATTTCCCTCCCCTTTATCTCGTCTTTTTGAAGGTAAATTCTGTCAGACTAACGCTCTCTGACACAAGTTCTCTCCCTTTTATCACTAACCTCGTCCTGTGTTGATAACATCATCAGGTTGGGTGGTGTAGAGGGAAATTTACATTTGGGAACTGGGGGCATGGAGGATCCCCCCATTTTTTCATTGAATTCTCAACAGTCAGTTTGCAGTTTCAACGCAACACCAACAATACCATGTTAAAGAAGGTATCATATTGCTTTCTTTATGCTGGTTAAATTAACATGGTGGTCATGGTGTTCATCTGGAATCCCGAACTGACTTATTGGAGGAATTATGTATCAAGATAAAGAGCAAAATTCAGCTATTTTGGTTGAGTCAAGGTTGGATGAGCACCTACTGTAGTGTCTAATTGGACGGAAATTAATTGGGTAACACATGGTTAGCGTAACGTGTGCAACTTCCCTCATTATAGGACTACCTTTCATTGTTCCCACAGATCAATTTCACATAAACTACGCTAAAAGTAACTCCGAAAATGGAAGTCACTGTGATATAATATTCTATATTTCGGCTTCCATTTTCGGAGTTACATTTATCCTAGGACTGCCTTTCTTTGGTATGTTCAACTTCATTATGTCGGTACCTTTTAAGAAGGGCCGTTCGCGCCATAAATCCAAATGTTTAATAAATTTAAACGTTTAGCTTGCACCAACCAATCAGATGTCATGAATTGACATTTGGAAGACCTTTCCTGTCCAAAAGCAAACGTTTGCTGTTGTAACGTCCAATACTTTAGACGTTTCCTGTCAAAAGGCAAACGTTTCCAGTAGTAATATTCGAGACTTTTAAACGTTTCCGGTTTAAGGGAAATCGTTACCGGTTGTGATCGTCCAGTCAGATTTTTTTATTGCTGCCGCGTATGTTCAAACCTCAACATCAACACGTGTCCACTGTCAAAACGTTTCCGCTATGTAGTCTGTTTGAACCAATCAAAATAACCCTTACAAATATTCGCGCATATTGTATTCGTCATGCCCACCGTGCATAATGTCCTGCGCAAATTGTCCCGGTGCCAAAGATATTCCCCAAAACCTTATTTGTAAGAACGGTTTTCATTGGTTAAAATACACTACATACCGGAAACGTTTGCCAGTGGAGATTTGCACGTGTTGGTGTAGATGTTGGAATACACGCGGCCCAAATAAAAATCTGATTGGACGATCACAACCGGAAACGTTATCCTTTTAACCGGAAACCTTTAAAAGACCAAATTTTTCTTTTGACAGGAAACGTCTGAAGTCGCGAATTTACAACTGGAAACGTTTGCTTTTTAACAGGAAAATGTCAGTTCATAACATCTGATTGGCTGGTTCAAGTTTGAATGTTTAAACATTTTAAAGCTTTACAATTTTTAAACGTTTAAGAAGTTAAAACGTTTAAAGGATGCGTTTATGGCGCGAACAGCCCTTCAGATACCTTGTCATGTAACTTGTGATTGCGTTTTAGCCACATATATTCGTGCCTGGTGCCACCTGTGCCTAACTTGAAATTAAAAATATAATTGTGCCTTTATTTCATTACAAACTTATCCCCCAATAGCCCACCTACCAGGTCTCATTAAAGCCCATAGGCTCTAGTTTTAATATATATATGTGTACATTTACACTAATGCACTAGAGATCTTTGTTGAGAGGAATGTGTGAGACTACAAGTATGGCTCTTCGTCATGAGATGGAACATCAAAGAGTTAGTGGAATTATTCCAACAGCCTATTTTACATTTAAGTAGCCCCGTTTCAGGAATTGAAATATTACATATAGGCTTTCCAAATTCATACTCCATGTACAACTGGTGACTGATTAGAAGCCTTTCCGGTTGACCAAGGTCAAATTCTAGTTATTGTAATATCTTTCGTGATCATGGCTTGGTTCTTCAAATTTACATTACAGTTAATATGCAACTGGTGATTTAATTAGAAACCTGTTCAAGTTGACCGACCATGACCTATTTCATCAAGGTGAAATTTTAGTAACAATGTTTTAAAGGTTTAGCGTTAGGCATGTTTAGTTCACGGATGTGAACACCTTCGGATTGCACGATGCTATTTTCTGAAGCCTAACAAAGCCAGACTTTTCGGCAGGAGTGAACCCTTTCATGTTTGAAAACTGTGTCCTGATAATGTTTACTGTATTGGTCCACGCGCTACCGCGTGTAATTACCGTGGGCGTGATTTTGAAATTATTTCACCAAACTAGCTACCTGACTAACAAATATAGCTTGAAATTCGCACAGGATTTATATAGCGCTGAAGTTTATCGCTTGTCGCTTTTATTAAAGTTTCCGGCGCTGGTGATTAGCTGTAGACAAGTCGTTTTCACAACGACCCTGATCTTCCTCATGTTACGGTAGACGCCATATTGCGTGTATTTGGGCCACTACGCATGCGCAGTTACATAATATGGCGTCTACCGTAATATGGGAAGGTTAGGGTCGACGTGGAAACGGCTCGTGTACAGCTAATCACCAGCGCCGGAAACTTTAATAAAAGCAACAAGCGCGGAAAAGAAGGAATTAGCTTCCCCATATAACAGATAAGGAGCATCAAAATGAACCTTTATACGGTACGGATTATAGCACACAGAGATCAATGAACGACATGTGTGACTATCAACCGAAGCCATTATTGATAGGAACAGTTGTGGCTAGCGTCACTGCGTGGTGAATGGCGATGTATAATTTGGCTCATACAATTTCGTTCTCCGGGAACAAAGAATGCGTTTAGCAGTGTTTAGATAATTGAGAACAACCAACATGAATTTGTATGTCATAGAATCATAGCTCACCTTTATTCCGGCTAAGTTCTTTGAAATTCACGTAGAAATTAGCGTTTTGCCAAGTCACATAGCCCTCCCGGAATTACGATAAATCACGCCATGTTGATATTCATTTGGTCATGACGTCATCATTTTGGCACAATTACGATGGGTTCTGGGAGTAGTAAAGAATAGGAGCCATAGTAACCCGTGTGTGGAATGAGTCATGAATGAAATTTTCCTCAAATCCTCATAATTGCAACCGTTTTCCAACTATTCAATATTGGGAGTAGTAAAGAATCATTCGAGGAGGATAAACGGTTGCAATTGTGAGGATTTGAGGAAAATTTCATTCATGACTCATTCCCCACACGGGTATACTATGGCTATACCTGGCTCCTATTCTTTACTACTCCCGTTCATATATTTAATATAATAATATGAATGTGCAGTGATGAACTTTTCAGCGGAAATCAACCCATGACCCCATCTCATCGTGTTCTCCAGCACCTGGCACGATGCCACACACTAGAGAAGAAAAAATGACCACCGCTACATGACGTCAGTTACATCATGACGTCATGGGAAAAACTCCTGTTCTATAAATAGATCACGGTCGTCCAGTGTAACTTTCCGGGAAATCCCGTGAGAAACTCCCTGTTCTATTTATAGATAATGACGTCCTTTCTATCTATAGATCGTGATTGCCAAGTGGTATTATTTTTGGGGCCAAAATGAGGGATTCTGGCGTAACATGGACGTTGCAAAGTGGACTGAAAGTGACCAATCAGCGTGCTGTATTTTAACCAATGAAATCGTTAGAATTTTTAACCAATCGAATAGCTGAGGATAGTTTTAATAGCCAATCGAAATGATTCCTGATCATGACGTCATCCTGGTTTTTTCCAGAGCGTGGGCGGATACTTTTCTATAAAAAGGGACAGTTTTCGAAATCTGTACGAGCGGTGGGAAATCATTCAACGTCCTGGGAAATCTACGGCGTCACTCACGGTCAGTGCATGGGGCACCCAGTCATCCATGCGAGGAATGTGGTCGCCTGTTCAAACTACCCAGTCAAGTGAGACGACATCACCGGATCTTCCATGGACACGCATCTCCTCCTCCTAACCGGCGCCGCATCATCCATGAAGGAACACAGCCCAGTTCACCCTCTAATCCGACACCCGGCGGCTCCAGTGTGGATGACTGTTTCATCGAGGATCCGGTAGATATATCCCATCTGATGTTGTGCCAGATACCAGTGGAGTGAGTGACACCTACCGGTGCCATTGGTCCCATATACGGCAATGTTTTCAACGTCACCGGGCACTGCACGATCGCTATAACTTCCGGTTGGTCGAAATCACCTCTCTACACAGATACGTGGAAGCCATTTTCTCGAACCAAACTACAGCCTTCAAGTTAAATCTGGCGTTCGGCTATGTACTGCGGCATAAGGACACCGACCAAGTCCGGTACTTTTACCCAAGCTGTAACATCTGGGTATTTGACCAGCCATTCACCGTCATTAATCGACCGTCCCGGGAAACAATGTTGGCTCAAGTGGATCAGTTGGATCCCCTGGAATGGGCGCATCGTCAACGCCCCAACACCCACTGGATAGTGGAGCGGATCGCCAATGTCACCTTGGTCACCAAATTGACCGACCATCCCATCGGTGCCATCATCCATCTCCCGGACTGGCTCAACCACAGAGAAGGCATGCATGCGCTAGTGAATGGAAGCAGTGGTCCTTACACCGACCGAAAATGTTTATTCCGCTGTCTCGTCATTCATCTGGACAAACTTCCACCCAAGAAATGTGACCTTATGGCCAATGGGAGATGTACTTACAAGATCAGAACATGGAAGCCCAGTACTTCCGGGGCGTGCCGTTAAGTAAACTCGATGCGATCGAAACACTCTTCAAAGTCAACATCCACGTCTATAATCTCAGCCCTGACGTCGACGATGATGGTCCTCGCTTCACGGCTCACTTGATCTATCGATCTCGAAAGAAGTATGACACCACCCTCAGACTTAATCTCTACCAAGAAGGAACACTCGGGCATTTCTCTTATATCACCAACATGAACAGGTATGCCCAATCCTACAGTTGCCAGCAATGCCATCGGGTGTTCAAAGACTCGTCCAAATTACACCGCCACGAGAAGATTAGTGATAATACCATTAAACGGAAGTACCCGGGTGGTGTGTTTCACCATTTTTTATGATCTGGCGGTTGAAGGGATCGATGTTCCCTGCCCAACGTCATTTCCCATATCGGGTCGTGTATGACTTTGAATGCATCCTTGAACCCATGGAAGCGGCGACCGCTAAAACGCAATGGACGCGACGTCATATCCCACTGAGTGTGAGCATCCATACGAACGTGCCCGGCTACGACACGGCTCCTGTCTGTTTGGTCTCTCCTGGCGATCCCCATGACCTGATTACCCGGATGATGACCTCCTCGGAGACCCTTGGTCAGGCCAGTGTCGCACACTTGATGGTAAACTTCCAACCGATCCTGGATGAATTGGATGCACGTACACACAACATCGGCCGACGACACTGACACCGAGAACGAAGAGAATGTTGCTGACAAACCTCCGAAACCGTACGCCCAGAAACCCAAGCTGTATTTACTGGAACATTTAAGTCAATTGCCGGTGATCGGATTTAACTCGGGACGTTACGATCTCAATCTCATCAAAGTCTTTCTGTACCCCTACCTCGCCAAAGCTGGTAATGTGAAATTCACCATTAAGAAGACCACCCTCCACCACCCTGCTCCGGTTCTTAGATGTTCAAAATTATCTGGCGCCCAACAACAGTTACGATCAATGGGTCAAAGCCTATGACTGTACACAAGCCAAGACCATTTTCCGTATAGCTACATGACCAGTCTCGAACGTTTGGACGAGGCAAAACTTCCAAGCCGCCTTTTACGATGACATGAAAGACAAAGTGTTGCCCGAGACGACTTACACCGAACTCCAGTATGTATGGATCCGTGAAGGCATGCGGACTGTCCGGGACTTTCTCGTGTGGTACAACAACTTGAATGTTGTGTCTTTCCACGAAGCGACCGAGAAAATGTTCCGATTCTATTAGAATATGGGAGTGGATATGTTTAAGGAGAGTGTCAGCCTCCCTGGACTCACACTAAGATATTTGTTCCAGGATTTACCTACCTTCTTCGCCCTCGTTGACCGAAAGGATGCCTACATGCACACGTACCTCAAACAGAACATCATAGGTGGCCCGAGTCTGATCTTTCACCGGTACCATGAACAAGGGCTGACTCATATCCGAGGAGGAAAATTGTGCGATAAGATCATCGGGTTCGACGCCAACACCCTGTACCTCTCCTGTACCAAATGGATGCGGGCGGGGTATTACACACCATTTCAAGGCACAGCGGTCCCGTACACGTCTGGCACAATACTGGCTCGATTGGGTCGGGCACTCCATCGGCATCACCATCCGCCATCAAGCCAACGGTACCGAGAAGCGAATCGGAGATCGACGTGCCTTCCTGTAGATGGCTTTGCCCTCATCAATCAGCGACCGACCGTCTGTCAATTTTATGGGTGATATTGGTACGGGCACGAGTGTGACCTCACGATCGACGCTCACGGCCACCACCGAGACTACATCATGGGTTTGGGATACGATTACCACGAGGTGTGGAAGTGCGAGTTTCACGCTATGAAAGACCCCGGGTTGCGACAGTTCATCACCAGCACCCACAAGCGACCATTGGATCACCACTGGATCATCCATGTCCCGGAACACCTGAATGGCAGGTATGCAGAATGCCCACCCATTTTCAAAAACACGGGTGAGTCGAGATGACATCGGGAGCCACATGCCCGAATACGCTGAAGCCCACAGTTACCTGACACGATCTCGACGTATGTTAATCAGCAGCATGTTTGGAGAGAAGATCTTGCTGGGTACTCCTTTACTACGTTGGTATATGAGCCACGGCTTGGAAATCACCCGTATCTATCAAGTGATAGAATTCACCCCCGAGGCCTGTCTCAAGGAGTTTGCGGAGGCCGTCACCACCACCCGCCGCCAAGGAGATACTGATCCCGCCAAAGCCATCATCGGAGAATCCATGAAACTGGTAGGCAATGCATCGTATGGGAAAACCGTGACCAATCAGGACCGCCACGTGATGAAAAACAAGCCCGTCGGCGCATCAACTCGCCTCTGTTTTGTCAGTCAGTTGGATTCTATTGATGTCACCACCTTCGAAATCACCTCGGCCAAAAAGACCATCACATATAACGTGCCGCTGCAGATCGGGTGCATGGTGTATCAATATGCTAAGTTGCGGATGCTGGAATTCCTATATGATTTCATGGGTGTGTTCTTCGATCCGTCAGACTGGCAACTTTTGGAAATGGACACCGATTCTGCGTACATGGCCGTCTCTAATAAAGAATGGGAGTCGCTAGTGAAACCCGAACTGCGAGAACTCTTTGAAGCCGAACGAGATCGATGACCGCCGAGAAAAGACCACTACACCTACGACAAGCGGACGTGGCTGGGACCTGCTGTCCGTCCACATGCAGGGCCACAAAATTGATGCCGAAATGTCAAACGGGTTCTCTGGGTAGGCTCCGCTGAAACTGGTATTTTACACACAGGCCAGGATCAATCGCTTGGGCAGTTCCACCAGGACAGGTTATCTTTGTTGGCGCTCATATTTCCGGCAGGTACAGAGAACACTTTGCTTTGCACACGTCAGATAGGGTATTGAGCTGGTTTTTTCTCCAAGGCTTTGAGGTGTCCCAATTGAAAGACCGGATTCGGTTTCACTTTTCGGATATACAAGACTGCGTCTTGGATGATGATCTTATAGTCAGCTACATGCCCCTCTACGCTAGTGGCCATCAAGACGAAGAGGGATGGGGATCTTGTTCAAGAGGTACCGCGTGCAGTTGATCGATGAGATCGACCGAGCTGCCGTTCGCAGTGAAATCCTTCCTTTGCTCCATCTCCCATTGTCGTTCTCCGTGTCCATGTGTTCGGGTGTATCCCGGTAGAATAAAAGGGCTGTCAGGTGAGATTTTTTAGCCTCTCGTCCATACGACAACAGCGTTTCGATGTAGGCTCGATAGGGGTACGTGTTTGTCGAGTCACTGACGAGTTTGTCGCTGAGAAACACATCCGCTTGTTGAAACATAGAGTGCAGCCAAAGATTCGTCGGGCCCACCGTTGCTTTGTCGACGATTCTTGAGTCATCCCAATTGACGATCTTGGCTTTCACACACAAGTACGTATGGGCTAAATTCACATAGGCCGTATCTGCATTGCTGATGGTGAACTCGATGGGCCCTGTTTCGTTGATGCTGGAGAGCGGGAGATGCTCTACCCATAATCCTTGTTCGGCAATGGTCTGCGTGGGTGGGACGGTCCACAGATCAAATTCACTGTTGGAGGAAGGACAGGACTCTGCGTGGATTAAGGACATGTTTAAGAAAACATATCCTGGGTCTTCGATGTGCGTCCTCGCTGGGTTGGTCGTCGACTGGTGCGTTGTCTCGGTGGTGCAGGTTATTTATTCCCTACGGTGCGTTGCGCTTTGGCGACCAAGACGCCTCCTGCTTCTTTGGCTCGTCGTTCAGTGCTTCTCGGACGGGGACACTGCTGAACGCATCTCCCAGGGCTTGCACCCCACTTCGGAGAGCTTGTTTGCCGACCGCTTTCACCCTTCGCGTCACCAGTGGCAGGAACGTTTTGACGAGGCGCCCTAGTATGTTTCCTAGCCCATCATCTCGTTGGATGCATGTACCTGCAAAGACGGGAAGGCCACCTCCAGCCTGTGGGGTATAATAGTTCATATAGCTGTGTACATCGCACTCGTAAGGCACCTTCATTATACAAAGTTGGGAGAGCGTAAATGAAAATGTCGAAAATGAAGTGTGACCACCACTTTCCCAGTTTCGAATGCCAGAGGTTGTCCGGTATCATCCCTTATATCGATGGTGATGGTACTGATGTCAATCTGATACAGTACGTGGTTAAAGCTCTGTGTGACCTGATCTCCGTAGTTCCCTTTCACTGGACAGACGCTGAGCAGGGGCACATCAATATCTCCACCACAAAAGAATAGAATCCGAATAGACATAAGAGTCCATACAAGCCAGTCTGAAGATCCAGCATGGTCTTGTCCTGGAGCCGCCCGTGCCCAACATAGTAATCCGTCTCCAGTGCACACAGCTCGCTCAACGTCTTGCTGAAACGTACGGTTACATTTCTCTAGAGGATGATCAGGAACTTGTGGTTCCACTCGTGGTTCTCCATGTGCAGGTAATCCGCAAACGGGAAGATACTTTTACCCCCGGAGGTCTTGTCCTTGATGAGGTTACCCAACGCCTCGATGAATATTTTGGGTGTAGGGTACTGGCCTTCGGGAAGAATGATGTTATAGGTGTTGCTTTGTACTGCATCGTATCCTGTTGCACGTTGTACCGCGTGTACGGGTACTGGATATCCACTAGACCACACTCCCAACGTCCGAGGAGATGTAAGGGATGTGGCAGCTGTGTGACATAGTGGGCCAAGGTGTTGTTGGGAAACACCGCAGCCGAGCTATTACTGTGAAGGGTGAGGTAAAACAATACAATACTTTATTGCTCGACACAATCAAAGCGTGAGTGAGATACATCATCCTTTAGATGACGACTTTACAACGAATATTATGGATTAAGAATACTGATCAGCGATACGGATTTGATATTTTTGGAACATCATGATGTCTTGTCGGCATCATTGAAAACTGTTGACCGCTTCTCTCTTGCAGGAAACAAGCCTATGTTTATGTATACTATGATTGTCTTTTTGAATTTGGTGCTAATACTGTTATATGGAATAGGTCTTTGGATTATGGACGCGGATATTCTCTAATGGACGACGGCTGAATTATGAATGACGGACCAGACGCTTGTAATTGGTATTATACAAAGGTATGGCAAGAATCAATACAGTGAAAAAATTATATACAAATGTACACGGAGTCATTAACTTTAACGCAGCAAGGTATATAGTGTGCTGAGAATATTTACAGTAGTATAAGCTACGTAAGTGCTCAGCTAGGCGGAATCCCCAGGCGTTTTAGGTACAGTTAGTGGATTAATAATAATATATACAATCCGAGTAAGCCACACCTGTACATTAATGGTTGTAGCCCAGACTCCGACTCCTGGCCTTAGTTATCAAACTGCGGGTAAATTCTCTAGAAATATACTTACAGAAACAGAGTTTCGGGTTGTTTTTTTAATTCATATTTTACGAATTAGCGATTAACCCTCGTCAGGGAGTCTCAACGCAGATCATAACATGTCATCAACATGATCAGATCTTCTTAGTATTTTACTGATGGCATATGTTTATATACACCACAAAAGTCAAGTCAATTCACATATAGGAATTATTAGCCATCATTTTCCAAGAAGTAACTTGTGACTAGCAGAGTTTACTTCATTGTAATAGGAGAATCCTTCCGCTATGCAGGTATCCCTCAGTATGTCTGTTTCTGAATCTATTTTCAGTTAACCCGTAATCGTGGGTTTCAAAACATGCTGTCTGGTGTGCTGACAATCTGTGTAAATACTGAATATATTTCATATATTTCAGTCACTTCTTGTAGCTTTGTTATTAATTTGACGGGCTATCGCCCTGTATGTGTCAAATTTGTCGATTTTACGACAGTCGGCTTTCGCCTTAGCAGAAAATCATCCGCTGGGCATTATGGTAAATGCCAGATATCATTTCGATATCTCAGATATACGGTAATGTATATCATTTCGCTTCGTGTACGATTGTACACTCATTCGGAGACCGTAGAGGCATTTATCTTGGGAAGGAGGTGGTCAGGTGGGTTGAAGAGAAAGCTCAGGTGTGTTCAAACATGACGACTGAGCTTTCCTGCTGCTGTTGTTGGTTTTAATAGTGTGCCCCGGCTTTGGGAGCTTGTTCCCGGTGTCGTGGTCGTCGCGGTGACTTGCTACGTGTCTTTAGAGAGGTGGGATGTCTTGACCGCAGGTGGTATTTTGGGTGGTGACTCCGGTTCCCACTCGGCTTCCCAGGTCCGTTGGGGTCGCGTCTATCGTTGTGCACGTATCGGTGATTGCTGGTCACGCTGCATCCAGGCCCAGCGCTGTGGATTCCCCACCAATTCTTGTGGCACATGCATGTCTTTCAAGTCTTGAGCAAACACCTCCCATCCTTGAGGATCCGTGCGCGACCTACGTTGACGCATCAGGTCATTCACTAAATCTGTCATGTGGGTACCGGGGACGACCTGGTTCTGTATCAGTAGTTCGCCATGATCATTCCAAGTCGTGTTCGCAATGCCTTTCACTCGCAGTAATACCATTTCAGGACCATTTCGACCCGCTGTGGGGCTGTGGGTGGAACACCTGGTAATGGCGGCTGTAGGACAATGTTGATGTTGACGGTGCGGGTTGTGCTGGTTGTGCGACTGACGCCGGGCTTGGATCAAACGCCTTGTATTGCCCCATGAACATGATGTACCGTTGAAGCGCCTGATTGTACTGTTGTACTTTCTCACTGTGGCTTAACCCCGGTCGTTGTAGAATCTGTTGCATCTCGTGATCGAAGGTGTTCATCGTCTACATCGTAGGTGGAATCGGATACGGCGACTGGAGGCTTTGAAGCAGGCGTAGGTCAACCAGAGCCATTTTTTTTCGTGTGGTTCATTGTCAACCGAAGAGTCCACCTAATACTGGCCGTAGCATAGAGGCAGCCAACGGGGCTAAGATAGTACCGAGAAAGCCGACTTTCTGTAAGATCTTTTTCTTCTCTGTGTAAGAGATTCACTTCTGGAACAGGGTTCGGAGACCTGTCGTATGCTTGGCCAACTTGGTCTTCTGAGCCGGGGTCAGTGGCACATTCCCTTTTAAGATATTGAGTGGAATCTCACACAGACAGCACACGACAGCAGGCTTTGCGCCACGTACAATAGTCCGAACCAACTCGGGTGGGGCCATCATCAGTACCCGTAGCGTTGGAGCGTGCTTCCGTACTCCAGCAGACATCCTGTTCAACTAACGTTGGAACCCCCACTCCTACCCATTTTATTAGTGGATTACGGGCACAACATAAACAAGAATGATGTGTTTGAAATGGTTATTATCCCCATCATCACATACACACCCCAGCTGGGGGAGCCACTGTGGGTGTGTTTACATTATTTTTGCATGTATACGTGGTGGGTCTCTCCGGGGAAGATACCGGTCCGTAGTCGAAGGTGGTTGGGGATGGCATGCTTCAGGTCGAAGAGCATATACCCGTGTTGAGGAGCTGTCGCATCTTCAAAGGCTTCCAATGCAAACTGAGTGCGTCCGGGGTACATCTGTCTCGCCAGGTGTCGCAGTTGCGTGGTATCTCTCGGGTTTTTAAACACCACCAGGTAGTGGGAATTTAAGCTGATGTTCCGATGTTCTTTGTTTTTACGGAACAGATTCTGCACAATGTAGATGATGCTGAGCCGCCGATGATGACTGCCTTTGGTAAAGAGATGAGTGACCCGCGCATCCGTTT
>JAVTVY010039914.1:0-18449 GCA_036873755.1 Hanleya hanleyi | reverse complement strand
CTTTCATTTGATGCAAACTTTACTTGAGGGTTTACGATCACTTTAAGGATCATGAGACAATGCATAAAATAGCCAAGTCTGGGTACAACAATGTGCCTTTTCAGCTTCACAAAGACTCACATGACGTATCTACCTGAATCAGCTTGTAGCTAAGCAAAATTGCCATCTCATCTGCTCCTCAGTTTGTGCACATCAAAATCAGCAAAATAAGTAATAGTTAACTCACATTGAGTCCTGTACACTCCGACAGGTTGAGATCTTGTAGATTACGACACTCGCTGATACAGAGAAATGTGGGTTTGGACAACAGGCCACACCCCCTCAAGTTCAGGTGCACCAAGTATGGACGGCACTTAGACAGCAGGCGCACAGCAACCTTATCTGTTACCCTGATAAAACAAACAGTCATTTCTTGTACTTGTATTCCAATAAAAGTATGTTCATCAACAAAACATTGATTGAATTCATTTTAGTGAAAGCTGGTTGTTAATCTTGGTCAATATCTGTCAAAACTGTCACTTGTTTCCATTCTTCAAACAACATGCGATCTTGAAAATTTACACAGCATCACCATTCAATTAAGTTTTATATTTACCTACCTGCTTACCTGTAATATATACATGTACTAGGTACAAATAAAATTTCATTCACTCAATTTTATCTAAGCAAGAAATCTTACATTTTACCATTATCTTCTTTGATCCACACTGTTGAACATAATATTTGAATTGCAATGATAGAGCAAAAATTGTCAGCAAAAGCACATGGCTATCTACATGTATATAGAAAGCAATGAAACAAGAAAAATTGACACAAAAAATGGTTCAAATTATTGAACAAGGATCTTCCATAGATCAGGCTACTGCCAGTGGTTCAGAGTGCATGGGTTCAAATGAAGATTTATAGAACATGGCATTGTATCATGGGATATCTTCCAGTTTTTAAATCTGTGATTAATCAATTTAAATTTTCAAAAATAAATTCAGCATTTTCATGGCCTGTAACTTAGTAGAAAATCCAAGTCAATCATAGCATTTCTGTAAAAGTTCATTGCAGAAACCCCAGGATATGCTAGATCTTCCACTATCCATCAAAAGACAATGAAATTAGCCAGAATATTTTCAAAAATATACATCAGCCAATCAGCTGTGTATCAATATGACATGACCGTGTCCACACGTATGTCACAGGCCTAGGGCTGAACAGGGCCGGAAAAAACGGTAGAATTATTTACAATGTTGTCTTAAATGTATCATCCTTTCTTGTTTATTTGCATTTACTGAACTACCACAACTACAGTGTGCTCTACTTTATCTACAGCAGTGAACAGAGAAGCTCTAACCCATAGTGTGTATATTCCAGGCTGATCAATCTTTTATCAACATTCAGACCGAACATCAATGGAGATCGTTACGTTTTTTTCTATTCGACCCAAATGGTGAACCTTCAAAGTACTCCCATTGTGACGCAGCACCTCAGCTCTTATCACAATTGTTCTCCTGCCGTGGAGATCAGCTGCAATACATCGATTAGTGGATAATAAGTTGGAGGCAGATGGTTTTAAAGTTTTATCACCGTGGGCAATCAGGAACCTATTAGACTGCTGTCAGGGTGAACAGCAGATAGGCTGTGAACAGGCATTCAAATAATGATCAAATAATGATCAAATAATGATCGAACTGGGGCCTGTTTCGAGATACCCATGCACAATTGGCTTCATTGCGATATGTTAGTGACCTTAAAACTGTCTCGGTTGCTCTCTATTTAGAATTTGGATCTTGCGTGAGCTCACAATCTTCAGCGTGACTTCACTGAAACTTTAACAAAGAGCCCAATTCCCAGTATCAGGGAACTACCGTCAAATACTGGGAAAGATCATTCATCTCCAGTCTCGCAGCATCTCAAGGAGAGACCAATAAGCCTCAATTACCACAAGGGCCTGATATAGAACTGGAGTGTAACCGTCCCCATCGATATAAATATTATCTGTGATGTTACAAAAGACCAGATCTAACCCTGTTCAGGATACACAAATTGAATATACATAAAAGCTGCAGGTTAAAGGGTTGGAGGGAAATCGAGAGACTAGAAAAGGGATGGTCTCCACACAAAAATTCAAATTTACCCATCGACAAGGCTGTATGAAAAATCAAAAACACACATTTCATGTCAGTCTGGTTATAATTTAACAGGTCACACACTTTGTAAAGTACACAATTTGATGAAAACAGATACACAGTTTAATAAGGCAATCCCTCTAATAATTCAATCACCCTATCAAAATTCAATCACCTCTAATTTTGGGGACAAAATTCAATCGGCTGTTCTAATAAATTTGATCACCCCCTAAAATCATTGAAATAATGAAGAAATAATGGATTATATACATGATTTTGAACCATTTCGTCAAATTCCTGTTCTAATAAATTTGATCACCCCTGATTTTAAAGTAGATAATTTCACTTCCTGTGATTGAATTATTAGAGGGATTACCATACTAGGGAATGTCATAAAATTAGAAAACATGTACATGCACAAATTATTTCCACCATTCCCTCGATTTCTGAATGATGGCGTCATTGACAGAAGCATGGATGCAAGGAATTGATTCAATGTCACATTTAAGGATATTTCACTCATATGGTGACAGCCAGTTTGGTTGGTGAAGGAAGCTGGAGTACCTGGAGAGAACCACCACTCATCGACAAGTAAATGGCAAACTTTCACACATGCACCAGCAGGGCTCGAAACTGTGCCGGTTCAGTGGTGTGAGGCTTGTGGTCACCAGTGAAGCGCCATACACCACTCGGCCACCGAGCGTCCGAAGCATAGACAGAGAGCAGATAGTGAATTGCACATCTTCGGGGGATGCTGTATGCGTGCATAGTCTAGCTATCTCTGATCAATCCATCTAAACACTTCTCATACCTACGGTGCAAAGCATGATATGCTAAGCTCACTAAAGAACCTAAGGGCAGAGCTGAATGCCACTGATCATCAATTTGGGCAGAAAACATGGAGCGGTGTGATGTTGAACTGCGTCACTCTGTCATTTTACATGAGATTCACTAGAATGTGACTTTGCCTCAGCGAAAGGATGCCACATGTCGAGCTCAATGGCAAACAAACAAAAATTCCACAACACAATGTTTTTACTCATTATTCAGCTACAACAAGCCACTGATGTCATGTCCATAATCTAGCAGTGATGCCAAATGTCATGGATTTTAAACGGATTTTCATAAAATTTTGGTAATCAAAATGCACGAATTGAGTCCGGATGCTATGGAATGTGTCACTGCTCAGGAATCAATTGAGGCCAAATTATGAGTGAAAACGTCATGGATAAGATTTTTGTTATATGCCTAGCTTGTCAAACATCACAAGTTATTAGACAGAAATTGTGTTCCTTGCGAATATGACCCTACCAAAATCCATCTGCTTAAGCTTTAAAGCATATGCAGTAAAACCTCTAATAATTCAATCACCTTATTTAAAATTCAGTGACCTCTAAATTTGAGGACAAAATTTACCTTCCTTCAAACTATTTGTCTAGCTCTAATCATGTTTTTAACAGGGACCAAAATTTATGGGAAAGTTTTTGCTCAAAATCAAGTCCAATTGTAAATATTGTACAACATACAAAAATCATACATTTAGTGTTACAGCTCATATTACAGTATTAGTGATGCAGTCAACTTATAACTCAGTTGAAAAAGAGCACATTGATAAAGATAAATTTAGTGTTACAAAAGTACGGAATCATACATACCGATGTTTTACACTTGAAAGGTCCAGCTGAAAAAATGCATGTTATTTTTTTTATACAGTAAATTTCACTGGATTACCAAGTTATCTTGCATAGATAGTCACATCAGACTATAAGTAACACCAATATAAGTCTAATTATTGCACGGCCTCCTATTTGTCTTGATTTGTCTCCATGTTCATGAAAAAGATTAATGTGCACGGGTTCCTGTGATTCCATTACCCAGTAATAGTACTTTCGTTGACACAAACTCTGCCATGAAAATGGGAGTATTCCAATTATTTTTCACATATATCTTGAAAATACTGGGGTTTTTGTTTTTTTAGAACACAAACTATCACGGCAGAGGAAAAACCTGCCGTCTACGAATTAAATTTGGAAGATGAATTAATAGGGAATTTGCCGTAGATGTCAAACCTTATTGGTGGTGGGCGAAAAATCAAATAATTTGCTCTGTCTGTAGACATGCATGAAACATTCACAGAAATTCAAAATCTGAGTTTGTTTTTTTTGGAGCACAAATTAAGTGATTTTCATATTTTGGGGGGGGGGATTAAATTTTATTATCTTCTTGTGTTCACAGAGTAATGGTAATTGGCACTAGGGTGTCAATGCTGTAGAACTGTGCATTTGTATACAACCATAGTTGTTGAGTGTCAAACATCATCTTATTCTCCCTGTAAACATACAGGCTGTAGAAATTCCAGGGTGTACGATCACGGTACAGAGAATACCCTGGACTATGTCCCAGCTTTAGCATGGAAACCCTGGAAAATTGTCCAGCCTCATCATTTTTACCCTGGAAAAAAAACCATGGAATACATGTAGTATCCAAATACTCAAACCTTTCAAGGTTTTTATTTTATTTTCGGGTCTTTCCCATGCAATTTTCATGAAATCTCCATCATCTATATGAACTTTTATATCGGGTACCAAATGGTTGCTATGAGTGGTAGTCATATTCAGCATGACATGGAAACCCTGGAATTTCTACAGCAGGGATATATATCAATGAGAACGAAAACCTATTTTTGTCAACGTCAGCCTATTCAAATGACAAGTATTCTGTCTGAGACTTATCCATCTCATAACAGATAACATCTTACCCTACTCCAGAGTACACTGCATTGTGTGAAGATCTTCCAGGATCTACAGACACATGCACAGCGGGCCAGGTCAGTGATGTCTACATTGCTGAAAATCTGAGAAAATATAACACATTAATAATCTCAATCCAGCCATAGAATTAGCTAGGGTACAATGGTAAACTCCACTCCAATATAACACTAATGGTGGGTACAGTAAATCCTCTAATAATTCACTCACCCTCTTAAAATTCAATCACCCCCTAATTCGTAGAAAAAATTCAATCATCTGTTCTAATAAATTTGATCACCTCTGAAATCATGAAAATAATGAGGAAATAATGGACTATCTGCATGATTTTGAACCATTTTGTTATATAAAACTTGATATTCTAATAATTTTGATCATGCCTTGATTTACTGGTGTACAATTTCACTTACCATGATTGGATAATTTGAGAATTTACCATATAAATGAACGTTTCAATGCAATGTGCCTCTGCCATTAGGGTTTGTGTAAAAAGAAATAAAACTTTTGGTGATACACATTAGTTGTTGAACCAAAATATTTGGCACACATTGCTGATAATTAATCCAATGACTTCAGACCACACAATAAAAGCTAATTTTTAAAAATCAACTGCACATTTTCGGGTCTCAATGTCACAAACAATTCACAATAGGTTGCTATATCAGAACTGTCATGAAGTGTTTGATTTAAGGATATTGTTCCCTGTCTATGCCGTCTCAGGGATGTTATTTATCCAGAAAGCGATGAGTTTCCCTACCTGTAAGGCGACACTTTTAGGCAGCATCGAGATACTGTCCCTGGCCTCTCCAGTTCCTTCTACAAACATGTCCTCATCTTCCATATTCTCACCCCTCTCCAGTCGCTGGAGGTAAAAATGTAGAATTGGTGTGAAAATCCTGAACTGCTACATGATACTTCACAATAGTTCATACTGATTCATAAAAATATTTGACTGATTCAACTAGGTTTCTGCATAAAAGTTGATTTGTGCTCTGAATAAGTTCATTTATACAACTATATGATGATCATTGAGGAAATTCGCTACAAAAGTAAAGACCAGACAGGCTGATTAGACTATTATGGAAAATGAAAAGGGCTTTCATATGATAACTGATGAAAATTAATTTTTTTTGTGAACTTTAATTTTGTCTTTCTATATTGCAAAGTCAGCTGAGAAGTTAAGCAAAATAGACAATGTATAAATTTTCTTCGTTAATCTGTCAATTACAATATACTGTATCAATTTTGCCACAACATAATTTGTTGATGAAATTTAGGTTTAGAGTCCTCTATGAACAAAAGTAGTGGTACTAGTATAGAGATAATCATAAGGGTATTCAAATACAGGCAGTACCAGACTCATGCGGTAAGGTGTTCGGAGGTCATGTATTTCCATGCAACATGGTCAACAGTGAAACCTAGTAATGCAGGCCCTTGGAAACACATTTTGGTCCACTTTTCCTGCTACTATCATGAACCCAGAGGAAACATGCAGACACCCTAAGAAAACTGTCACTTTCGACTGGTCCTTCACTTTAGTCAGGGTGAGTATTCACAAGTTTCACTGTATTCCTGTTCCATCTCACATGTCTTACTATATCACAGGCCCATCTCATGAATTACATGCAGCAAACAAATTGTGAATAAAATGATTTTTCCATGCAACTGAGAAATAATTTTGAAAACAGTAAATGACAAACCATCATACACTCAGTTGAAATTCTGAGTTGGTATTTCTCGTTAAGTTTATGTTGTTCAGGTTTCATATTAATGAAGACAAACTATTATTCTCCTTGTCTCAAGTCCAGATATAATATTATTATATGACTTGTGTGTTACTGTTTCTCCACTGGACCATTCATTATCATGTGGCTGTCACTAATTTTCCATTAGTGGACTCCGAAGCGGGTCCATAAATGTGATATTGACTCGGCGTGACGTTTGCGTCTTCTCAGCCAATGAAAATAGTCGTTGGTTTGGCTGTCGGTGTACACTTTGGCTGACAGCAGGTACGAGATCATCGGGAGCAAAGCAAATGCCTACTATATGCTATCTTCTATCTGCTTTCACTAATTTAACGAGGAGAGGTCAGTGCCATATCATAAAACAATTATAGGTTTTTGTTATCTGTCAATATGTGGTTTTGTGGACCTGACGAACAATAGTCACCTCGGCCTTCGGCCTCAGTGAATATTGTTTTCCAGAAAACTGCATATTGACTTCATCAAAAGACTGTAATTGTATAATTTCTTGTGAGATTTATATCCAATTAATTTTAAGATGACATTTTCTTGGTAAAGCTTGAATAGTTGTGTTGGATGGGACAGTCCCATGATTAGCTTTAGGAGCTGTGCCATGATTCAGTATATCAGAGGGGTAGTAAATGTACATCATCTACACTCCGATCTCCAATCTTATTGATTGTGAAAGTTGAGGTGGCAAATTTGTTTAGAGCGCATACATTTACTGCTGGCGATTTGGTGCCAATTAAACCCTGAGGGTGCGGATTTGAGTCTCACACTGGACTGACCTATCCAGCAGAAGTATTCGTGCTTTTCCAAGAAAGTGACATCGTAAAAATAATTGGATCTAGTTTCAATTCCGAACAGCAAACAACTGCAACATTTTTTTGTTGGAATCACATGTATATAGTATGTATAATATATGGTAGTTAAAAATCAAGGCATATTATAAAGCATGTCGTGCATGATGGGCAATTGTTATTATAGTACAGCATATAAGTTAACATGCAAAGGTGTTAGCTGTTCTAAATCTAATTAGTTTGAATGTCAAGCACCAGCATGCAAAACATGCGACGAAGGGAATGATTTCACCTGTAATTTTATAGCAATATATATGAAGATATAATTTCTTATTTGGCACTAAAATTCTCACTTCACACAGTCTTTCACCATATAACCACGGTTACATGCTTTTTATACAAAATTTGGCAAACTTGTTACCCATAAGCCATTCGATCGTGTTATAATTAAAAGCCCATGGACACAAACAATCCAATTTTTTCTATTCCCCATTTGGATATATCGCTGTAGGATCTAACCAGCTTGAATTCTTGTGAGCATTGACCAATCCTGTTATCTCTTCAGTCTCTTATGTTTGTAAAATCAGCGAGAGCTGCATCATCCGAACGCATGGCACGATCATACGTAGAAACTTCTGCTCATAGCCATGCGGTAACTGGTGATATCTGAGTGTAATAGGGCGTTTCCCAAATGGTCACATGCGATTGGTCCCGCGAGACCAGACATCGGCGCAATCACATTCATAAAATGAAGACACACCTCCAGCAAGCGATCGATTGAAATGGTCTCTTGGTGGGCCTCGAAGTGCCCCCATCACAAAATAAAAACCGTATCATTTTCCTGTGAACTGCCGCCGATTTTATTTTTTTTTCTAATATGTTAGGCCGTTTGTAATATGATTTTTCTTAAGAAAAACAAAGAAGCATGCTCCATTAGAGTGAAAAATAAAATAGCTAATTCGCACAACTTCGGTTTGGTCTCCCCCAGTCTTGCGTCTCGAGCAATCGACATGTCTCACATCTGAGATTCCCAGGTCAAAATATTTGAATTCGGATAATTTCATTGGCTCGTTTAAATAGAGCGGACATGTGACTTGATGCTTCTGGAAGCTGACATGGGGCGAAATACACGGAGAACGAAGCCATTGAGCTAAGGGTAGTGTTGAGTGGAACGTGAAATGCCCTTAGCAAGCTAAGATGCGAGAGCTGTTGTTCATTCTCCTGGATTCTGTTTTGCGTGAGTGATGCGAGAGTGATCATTCTCTCCTACATCACTCTTCATTGCAATGGCAATATGGAGGATAGTGATCACATGAGTAGTGTGACTAATGTCGCAGGACCTAGGAAGTAGGTTTGATGTGATTTAAGTGTGTACCTTAACCTAAGACTGACCATTCCATACGAGGCATTGGGACATGTTTTTGCCAATTTCGAGGTTTCTAGGTCACCTAATTAGGTCAGAAAATTAAGTCAATAGTAGGTCACATTAACCTTGGTCAGGTCCCACTGACATTGACCTACAATTAAAGATGTAATCAGCCTCAAAATGGATGGATTTTGTAAACTCTCCCCTGTGCGTTTTTTCAGCAGGGAAGATTACCAAAGCACCATATGTATTATATTTGATGATAGTGGGATCGTCATATACAACGAATGCAAGAATATCTTGTCAGAGAAATTTGTAACTCTGCCCGCTTCGACGGCTTTTCTGTCTCGCCATTGAGTGTGTGTTGTACGCGGAGAGGAAAATGACGTCACTGCGTGACGTATGAGTGACGTAGCGACGCTCACGAATTTGAATGCTGCACAGCTGCAGCCATGGGATAACGTCATGGCTCGTGCATACAGTTCGGTAATGTCGCACAGCATACGTTGGTAGAATGCACCACAGGTGTATACGCTTGTTGACACGGCCGTGGAAGAATAAACGGCATGCCATGCCGTTTATTTTTAAAGATCAATTCCTTCTATTTTCTCGTGAATGGTAGAAACAAGTTCAGTTTTTTGTGGTCAAATGTGTTTCAGTTTGTACCTGTTGTAACATATGTCACTTTCGCTGAGTTTGAGAGACATTGATTTCATCCCAGATTTGAGGCTGATTACATCTTTAAGTGCATTTCCACGGTCTTAAGAGGCATTAGGACATGTTTTTGCCAATTTTGAGGTTAATAGGTCATCTTATTTCGAGGTTTCTAGGTAACCTAATTAGCTCGGAAATTGGGTCAGAAAAGTAGGTCGCATTGACCTTGACCCAATTAGGTCATGTTTTTGCCAATTTTGACAGTTATAGGTCACCTAAGTAGGTCAAATTTTCATCAAAAGTAGGTCAGCTCAGAACTTGCTGGTAACAGTTCCCTACATCTTCACCAGCCAAGTCAACTACATCGCAAAGCTCTCTACGCTGCCTTGACATTCTTGGCTGGTGGCAGAGGAATACTGCTCTGCGCCACCTAGCGGAAGTTTTAACGATGAGCGACTTTTTGCCTCCAGGAGTTGTTCCCCTTCAATTTCAAGTCGACCACACTCGTAAGGCGATTCGTTATCGTTCGACCGTGCAGCGCGTCACAAAAGCTGATTCAACTGATCAGAACACCGAAAGTGGCCGTGAAAATGCTTCTCCTGTTTTTTTTTCGGCAGAATTTCCCCACACATTCGACACAGCTCGTTCTTAGTGGGGACCTCCATACAGGTAATCAACTGCTACCCGTACGTAACGCGCGCGCATTCTGATTGGATGCAGCAAGCCGTCTCTGCATTCCACTCATCGATGAGGATTCACGTTTCAACTGGACTAGAGAAATATGCCAAGGCAATGTACAGAGCAACGTGATGTACGTCGACTTGGCTAGAGAAGATGAGTTCCCTAATGCACGTTCATGTCAAAGATCAAGGTTCTAATGTCAACGGTTCTCCTGATTTTGCCGGAGAAATGATTCAGATGGACTGACTCACACATTACTGGACAATTTGCAAATGAGAGCCTATCTTCGTGGGAAAAGGCTCTCCTGAAGGAAAAAAGTTAGGCAGATTGATGGAGAGCAAGAGTGATCACTCTCCTTGAAACTGAGAGATGGTCTTCATAGTGACTTGAAGCGGACATCATGGTAGGCATTTTGGTTGGCTCAGTCGAATCAGACTCTACGCTGGTGGCATATTCTTTGATGTTGCCACAGCCTAGCCAGTGTGGCACCGTAATGTGGGGTAGATATATGGACTGCTCTTTGATATCAACCTTGGGGTAAATGGCGACAGTGATCCTATCCCCCCTCCCCGACTACAAGTGGATTAGTCCAATGCAGCCGTGAGGTCATAGAGCGAACTATTTATGACATGGCTGCACTGAACATGAAATTCAATCGAAGTGAGATCCTATAGCGAAAAATATGATGGGGAGCATTGATAGGATATTAATTTATTAAGATTGACAACCGATGAACTGTTGAATATTGAGAGCGGGATACATTTTGATAAACACGTCAAAGCCCCCAAGCAAACACATGGTGTACCTACGTAAAAATTATGAATGGCATTTAGCCGCTAGAAAGAAACAAAATCACAAAATGCAAAACATTTTAAAAAGCATCAATAATATGAAAGTCAGTTGTCTCATTATTCTGAAATTATTTTTACTGGTAAAATCGCTTGCCAGTCTTCGAATGTCGAGGAATTTAAAAAGGTCATGATAGATACACATAAGAATGATCTAAATCACTTTCAAATGAGACAGCTGAAAGGAGAATTCAAAAGAATGTACGAAAAAAAGAAGAAAGATGTATCAAAAAAGCTCTATGTATCAAGGATCAATTTTTTTTTTTAATTTCTACCTGTTCCAGGTGTCAGGTAAATTTTTTTTCTATGGGTTTCTTGAATGCGTCAACCTGAACAATGTGATCCTATATTTATATCATGGAAAATGATTTTTTTTCATTTTTATCGTCAAAAGGGGAGGAAGTTTTCCTGTTAGGAAGGTTGTAATAGTTGTCCTGGAACGACCATGTAATCCACAGGGGCTGTCTTTGTTTGACCCTCACTTATCCAGATTAGCAAGTGTTAAACAGAAGACATTGCACTACCCCAACGTGCCTTATGACACAGGTTGCAACCTTCAGACTTGATCCACAAATAATACTTGGTGTATGATAAATATTCCACCTGTCACAGAAGACAGGTAGTTTTGATCTTAATAGCCTGTCACCAACAAAATCTACCTGTCCACGACAGGGGGACACACTAACATTTCAACCCATGTAAAAAGATTTCAAATGTAATGGAAATAAAAAGAAATGTATTAAACATCACAAAAATCAGGATTGATTTTGGTAAAAGTGGTAAAACTGTTAAAATTACTAATACCAGATTGTGTGATGACACCTAGAATTTGAAAAATGCAACTAGGATTTTAGAAAGCCTAAATGTCTTTAGTCTATTGGCTTTGTTGAACGATTAACTTTTTATCTAAACATTTGTTATTCTAAGCTACCTATTATAAATTCAACTAGTAAAGAATGATCAAGATAACTGGCTGCAAAATTTCTACAGTAAGTGATTTGTGCTCTTACAAATAAGTCTTTATGAGAGAGTATCTGAAACATAGACACAGAAATAGAATAGCTCTGGTTGAAGATATGGGATAAAACTTTGTTTGTGATAATTCATTGCATACCGTAGTTCAAACAGATTAAAGAAGAAATGCACGCTTAAACTGAATGCACGACAGAGGTGCAAATGCTCAGGCAACCGAAACTATTTATATATCAAAGCTGAAACAAAACAGTCTATAAACCATCAGTTTGTGCTCACACTAAAGGGAGACAACAATCAATCAATGTTTGTCACTGTGCTCACACTCAAGGGAAGACAACTGCATATTACTAGACAAATACATGTTGTTAGTGACGAGTAAAACAATGACTGAGGGAAATTGTGCAATAAGAGGTAGTGTGAAGACATATATACAATATAATAGTTACCCTCAGATTGATCTTGAAGACATATCAGTCAATAATGGATTAGAAATTAGACAAAAATCAACAACAACGTTAGTGAAAATTAACGTAATTCAGTTTTAATAGGAAAGGCAAACAAATTTGAACAAAATTTTACTGGCACAATTCATCAACACTGTCAACAAACTAAACACTTTTAGACAAGGTAATTAGATTAATTAGAAAGTAATAATTAGAATGAGAACTCCAAACAAAAAAATAATTTCTCAATATTCTAGATGTGCTGGGCAGCATGAATATCCTAAACTGAACAGAATGATCCATGTTTGAGTTTTAACTGGCAATGCAAACACAGGCATTTTCTGCTATTTCATTGCAGAGTCATCATTCATGAATATAATTACAGAATTTGAAAGAATATCAGATAAAAATACTCATCTGATTTATATGTTATGTAAAACCATCGATAGAACTCCACTTGAATTAATGCAGGAGATAAGGAAAATCCCCACCACTCACCAACCTCGGGGTTTAGTAGGGAGTTGTTAAAACACAATAATGTCCTACCCCTTTGGTAAAATTTTGAAGCGAATTCCAACGTAAACCTCAAGCATATACAATTAATGTCCCATCTCTAGATAAAAGAGATATTAACCGAATCCCAACATTTACCCCACCCAAACTCCCACATAGCCAGATATTGATGTGAATTACATTTCTTCCACTGCGAGTTATCAGATTTGCCCTGGTACGGGACTGAAAACATGTGAAAGCCCCACCCCCCCTTGTTGTGAATCCCCAATCCTGACCTTTGCCCAGGTTTTTTTTTTGTTTATAACAAAATAATGGCATCCAAGTTTTGTAACCATGCAAATGAACTCAATTCAACAGAATTTAACTTTGCTGATACCGTGAAGCTCATTGGCCGATTCTCCAATAATTTTAGCTGTGAAACGAAGAAGGATATTGATGACATGAAATCTATCCAGGACGATAATTGGACCAAGCATGCTTATTGGTAATTTCTCCCCCTAACACAAACAATTCAGTTCAAAATCACAGCAGAATTAGCAATGTAGTCACATTTCAGATGATGAACTACAGTGCTGAGAACTCCGCTGCCTTGTGGTACCATTGCTATGCGTAAATAGGGAACTGGTTGGTGAAACACTGTTGAATTCTGATTTCACATATATGTCCGTCATTATATTGGATTTGCTATAAAGTATGTTTCTGTATAGTGTGGTTTATGATATGTTTCAATGCGACATTCAACCTTAATTCTCTCTCTCTCTGCCTATTTTTTTCCTGACAGAGGGACTGTCTGTAACATAACCAACTTACACTGCTGTTTTTATTTTGTCCACTAAATTCAGCATTATAATGATAGACATGTATTCTTTCATCAAGTTACATTGCACAAATAGGGCAAGGTCAAAAAGGTTAAAACTAATGGCCAGGTGTATGGATGGTGTAAGTTCGGTGAGATTTGGTGTTAATGAGAAATGGACATGGATGGATGGGTTGTTGTGCCTGATAACGACACTACTTCAATGCCAATTCTGGCCAAGGAGTAGAAACTGAGGTATAGCTGGTTAAATGTTATAAAATTATGATTATTAATAGATAGATTCCAAACAGCATTATTATTGCCTCATAAATCACATAGTTTAAATAAAATAATTAGTTAGACAAACCAGTTAATGAACAGTTATTTTTGGCATTAGAATTAACACATTATGGCAATAGATTGATTGTGGGGAGTAATTAGTGTGCATTAAAATGAAATCCCACAGGAAAATTGAGACAAATTTTCAATCATTGGTTTGCAAATGATTAAAACAGCTTGTGACAATGTAGAATATTTGGAGAATTTTCAAAACCCACCACTGACCAGCCACACAGTTTTGTCTTATTTACATCCTTGCATGACAGAGCATTCATCTACTGGTATGAAATAACATAAAACTAAGGGCAGACAATCCCTTCTCCATATTAGGAGGGTGACCATATATTCAACCCAACCTTCCCGACCCAATCGGAATATTCTCTACATGCAAGTATTCGGCCATAGATATTTTAATACATATTGCGCAAATTAATTTGAGAATATCAATACATGTACATTCAAGTAACAAAAGAGCTCACCTCAAAATACTCTCTGGTCTTTCTAGCATCCAATGTATGGCTATGCCAGGCTTCAAATATCACCCTGCCTAGGGATATGTGATACACGTGCTGAAGCCTCTGAAATGACACTTCAAATAGAACAAACTATTATTACCCCACAAGCAAATTTGTATTCAATACCTGGATTGTGATTGGTTAAACGGTCGGGACGTATAAACCCATACACCCCGAGTGATGTCTTGCTACTCGGGGTGTATAGAAAACAACTGACGTGCGATTGGAAACGATGCTCTCGCTTCGAAAGTTCAGCTGACCATATCTCAATATTTATGGAATAACTTTCGCTCACTCGTCAAAATTTAATGGAATAATGTCATACAGCATTATTTTCAGTGAAGTTTCCGACAGATAACTCACCGAAAGGTGTCATTAGTTATAAATATTAAAGTCTATTTCCGAACGGAGGCAGATCGAATGCATTGTATGTGGCGCACCTTTCTCACAGTGCCGTGGCAAAATGTGGACAGTTTCGTAATCGAAATGGTAGGGGAGATAGTTTACAGAATTTAGGCTGATCTGATCAATTCAAATTCAAGGTTATCTCCCCTTCCATTAACAAGTTATCTCATGCAACACCTGGAAAATATTACTATCTGTCACTTGTACAAACTTAATTGTCCAGTATCCTAGACAGGGGAACTTTTTCAAGCCCTGTGCCTAATGCGCATATTCTATCAGCCTTTCATGAAATAATGCAGGCTTGATCCCAAAATAATATATTGACAAAATACTGTTACAATGTGGTGACATGACATTTTCTGCCCAGGTGCCCCTAAAACAAGATTGAATGGTTCCCTATTGCAAGAGAATTCATGTTCAAAGTACACCAGAGAAAATACACATATACCAATACCTTGTTCAGTCAATGTAACACTCTTTGTGAAGATTGATCTGGGATGTCTTATATTTATAGACAAAGAAACAGTAGAAAGACTGCCACTAGTTATGGTATACATTATACAAATATTAAACATTTATAAATAATGTTGGTGTTTGTTACCAAATCAAACCTGTTATCACTTAAATGCCAATATCCTCCATTTGGAGATCTCCTGCAAACAAAATTATCTCCCTTGATAGCTGCGTCGATCGTCCGCCAGGTGGCGTGCACTCGCGCATGTCCATCACTCTTTTTCCCATGTTGAGCAAGACCTGTTTTGAGTCAAGGCCGAGCAAAGAGGGGAGGATGGGTTGGGCAAATCAACGTTGATAACAGGTTTGATTTGGTAACAAACACCAACATTATTTATAAATGTTTAATGTTTGTGTCCCAAATCTTCACCTGTTATCACTTAAATGCCAGACTCCCAACAGAGGAGGTTGGGTAGCCGGCCTTGTGACTTGCTTTTGGATTAAGTGGAGCACGCCTTGTTCTGATTTTGTAAATCTAATATGCTTAATAATATCCTGATAATTCCCGTGTCGTATAGAAGCGTAGGGAGCTCAAGGTATTACAAGTAATGCGGCGAGAGGTGGACTCTGTTCCACCGTTTGCTCGCATACTTGGCTAGATAATCAGATGCCATCGTGATGCCTTGAAGTCCCTTCGTCTCCGGCATGGTCTGTCCTCTATGCTTGTGGAATTGTCGGGATCTTGCTTGCTTGATCGGTGCCCCCCCCCCCTTTTTTGATAGGAGTGGTAGACTATACCCTGGGCTGTAGCTATAGGTCCAGTGTAGTCATCCTATCTGTCTGTACAGACATGTCTGAAGATAGCAATCAGCATGAGTTGAATTGATCGTCCAAGCGCAGGTGTCAACAGTATCGTTCAACGATAAGTTTTCCCCAAAGTGGCCCGGACGTCACACTGGCTCTAATCTTGTGAGACGATGTCTCCATAAAGGAGAAGGAGCGTTGATGGCGAGTTGGTTAAACCAGTCGGCAGTCTTCTTCAACCCAGACGGTGATCATGGACTAGTGATGTCCGCTGATGGGTCTGTTAGAAGTGATGAGAGAGGAAGACAGCTGGAACCCCTTGTCGGTTCTATAAAGAGTGCTCCAGGCCTCTGACTGGATATAAAAAACCTCTTCTCCTCCAGCAGGTACACGAAATCTGTTAGCGCTGGAATCTGGTACAGTCTTTGGACGTCTGGTCCCTGACGTGTGGAATCGTTCTAAATGACGAAATCCGGGATGGGATGAAAGGCTCTGGTTGCTCAGTCTGTCATCCCTGTCAAGGAACTAGGTTCTACTGCGCAATGCTCTGATTGCGTAGTGAAGACTGTCATGGAGCTGTCTTGCAGGACAGGATCTTGACTGCAGTTGGTAGAACTGGTTCGAATGGCAGGTGTAAGAATGCCCTAGTACCACATCCAGGTCTCCTTGGGTGGTAATTGATGTGTTCGGCGAAACTGTAAGGTGAAGACCATGGAAAGCTGAAATGCTGGAATGTAGTCGGTTCCGTGGGTGAACTTGACAACCCTGGATGATGCTGAGTGATACCCCTGTGTACTGCTTGACTGAGATTCCCTGCCCTGATACAGATGCAGAAGGAAAAACCAGCTGTTGCTGGAACAGAAATAGTGTTGGCCACAGGTCCTCTACTATAGTACATTCTCCGGGCTTGATGCGACTGTACAGTAAATAGTAGCTTGCTGCTGTCATTGTCTGTACAATTGGTCCTGGAGAAAAACCCTGGTCTGCAAGGAAATTCTGGACCGTAGCAGACGTGGGGGTTCGGCCGTTGCGGGTCCCGGTGTCTCCGTGGAAAAGTGATCTTCCGGTTGTAGTACCTTGTAGGACTTGGAGGAAGCTGTCGGCGGGAACCCTGAAGTGATGTGAAACACATGGTGTTGTGACATGGTATTGCTGATACCGTGCTGCTAGGACCAGTGTCGATGTTTCTAGAAGACAGTGACTGGAATCTTGCTCTCCCCCAAACTTGACGCAACTGACGACCGTACTGAACGTTCGTAATCAATGCTGATGTGTTGTACAACCGCAACCTCCAAGGGGGACCGCCTTCTTAGCGTAGATATCCCTAAGGAAGATGATGCGTTGCTTGTCTATCGTGGTATCCATGTGATGTGTCGGCTATCTGTTGCCGGACTAATGGACCCCTCTAAGCTGTGAATTCCGCATCGGTGAATGTGAACTTCTATGTGCTTGGTTGAAACTGACTCAGGCATCGCCACTCTGGAAGGGGGGTGAAGATGTTCCGGGACGAGCATCCTTAGATTGCTTGTTCTTGCGCTTAGGATCAGTTGTAGTTGAGAAACTGTAATGAGGAGTACCTGGAGCTAGCCAAAACTGTGCTAGGTCCCGGGTGAGTAGTAGACTGTAGTTCCATCCCACGGACCTCTGGGTCATGGTGTTGATGGTCTGGTTCTCGGTGCAGGTTCCATATGCCGGAAACCTGCTTGCCGCTTGAATGTAGCCGTACTACATAATCCGTGGGGTCCCTGGAAATATCCCTGGACCGCCATGATCATCGAGGCGAAACTGGACAAAGGCCTCTGGAGACGTCGAAAAGTGACGACAATCGGGAGTCGGAGTCCAACTCCTGTAGAGTCGAATATGCTCAGTAAGTGTCCGGCTCCGTCGTCTGGTCCGGTCTCTACTGTCATCCCGATGAATGCTGGAGTCCCAGGTTCTGTTCTGGAGTCCTAATTCGCATTCCGGATTAAAGATGACTTTATCCTCGTGTCCTATTCCAGTGTCCGGGTCCGTGTTGACTTGGCCTTGGAAGGGACCTCAATGTGAAACTAGGCTTGCCCACTGTAGACTGGATGTCTCACCCCAAAGAAAAACGGGTTAAGTCAAAAACCGACTAGCCGTTTCTCCCGAAATAGATTCCCCTGATCATGATGTCGGGTGTAGGTGGAGTCCTAGATTATCCGATGAGGAGTAGGATCCGGCTCTTAGAGGACTGAGGATGATCGTCAGA
>JAVTVY010039913.1:0-19473 GCA_036873755.1 Hanleya hanleyi | reverse complement strand
GAGTCATTTGCCCACAGTATTGTAAATACACCTGGTCCTTTATCTTCAATTCTCGACAAAGAGTCATGAGTCATGCTCTACATCATTATCAATAGCAAACTTGGATAAATTTGTATTTGCTATTGGAAAAACCCCGGTTCTATTCTTAGTATACCTATGCCTTTATCTTTAGTTCTCGACAAGTATAAACACGTGTGTATGACACAAGAATTCTATAACACTTAGTAGATATCTGTAATCGATAGTACATGTTTTTATGCTTCTTAGACATTATATTTTTTACGAATTAATATTAGTTTATCAATCTTATTATAATTTCAAATGTTTTGAAGGTAAATGGTAAATGTTTGATATACTCAACACATAAATACGTTTGAACCAAACACAAATGGATAATATATACGGAAAAAAAAATCTTACAGCGTGTTACAGCTGTCAATTTTCAGGACGGCGGGCGCGCCACAGAGCACCTTGCAAAACAATTAACTCTATTGGGGGGAAATAACATTGTGACCTCAAACCGACGGACCAAAGAGTTGGTCCGGTCAGTGCGCCTAGGCGAGTCAGGCTATATTCATTGATATCATGGCGCTAGATATTATATTGACGTTATTCAAATGCTAATCATATGAAAAATCAATCTTTACATTTTGGAGGGAGAAATGTGCTTGTTTAATCTATGTTTTCTACAAATTACTGTTAAATGATTAGTGATATTATTATTTTTAATATATGTTAGTAAACTACATGTTTCAAGCTATAGAAATATATGAATTTTGCTAGTACTTCTAAAGCTTTTCATGCTAGAAAAATACGTTTAGACTCAAAATTAGTTATCTGTATCACATTTATTACATGTTTTACATAGTGTAACAAATAGAGATACATTGATTTCACTCATTCAGAATCACCGGGAGATGACGAAAGTTCCTTGCAGGATCAACCATAGAATGAATTTAACTAGCTTTATAACACATCCCATCATTAGGACTTTCCGATCGTATCCTTGTATAAAACAAACATTTAAATTCAATGTTCATCGTAACAAAACCCTTTGTCTGTAGTTCTCGACAAGTACAGACACGTCTATGCAGCGCAATAGACATTAAACAAAGATCCATGAGTCATACTATTGTTAATTCCTGTATTATTTCTCGACATGTTGACACTTGTCATAGTGATAATTACTCATCGCTTATAAAAACATACACACGCGTATCGCCTAACCATCACTTCTCCCCCAAGAAGTGATTAGATACAAACGTTTCTTTCATATACCCACGGTCAACTACACATTATAAGGGATAATAATAGGATAAACACCACCTTTTGTGGACGCTTTTTCTTTACACGCTTTCTGCACGCGTGAACCAGGTCTTTATGCGAGAAAGACCAGACAAAGTAAGCAGAGACGACGTATGGCTTTATCTTTAGAACATTTGACGTTATTTTTGTGTTATTTGGTTACAGATTATTCGCTGCTGTTTTCTAAATTTTACATTGGGTAAACTCGTCTTGTATTCTCGATATGTATACACTTGCATCTGTGTAAATTACCTACAAACAAAGGGGTATATGGGAGTTAATAAACAAGTTCAGACTTATCCATACCTATTAAAACGTTCACGTATACAACCCTCTTCATTCAACATGCTTCAATTCCATTCTTAAATATCTATCTAAGCGATAATAAATGGCCAAATATTCCCTTTTGTTAAATTTTTATTGTTGTGTGTCAACGCGTGCCAGAGCTCCTTTTCAGCCTGCTCTAGACCATATTTACTCAATAGAAATGTATTAGACGGTCTTGGCAGTCTATTTGGAGGGGAAAATGTGCTTTTTAGATTAGCCTTTATACAGATTTCTGTTCACTTAAACTCCTGACAGACCTCCAGTATCGCCTGTAGGTTACAGCGGCAGAGGTGATAATAAAAATGCACGAGAAATTAGCAAAATGATTAGCCAATCTTAGTATTAAAATTGTCAAGTGGAAATATAGGTCTTGTTGAATTAAACAGTGACGCTCACTCCGAATGAAATCTTGCGCATTCCAGTAGGAAGTGAGTTTCATCATCAATACGATTACAATCCCTACAGATTCTTTCCTCAACTGGAAGTTGACAATATCTTTCTCTTTCAATTGGTAAATTGTGGACACTGTGTTCTCACAAAGAATAGGCTCACAAGTGTATGATTGTGTATAAGTGACTATTAACTGAGTCCTCGAGTAATTGAGACAGTGTGAATACATATTGAGTAATTGAGTAAATGTGAATGCATATTGGGTCCTCGAGTAATTGAGACAGTGTGAATACATATTGAGTAACTGAGTAATTACTGAGTAAATGCATATTGAGTAACTGAGTAATTACTGAGTAAATTTGCATTCACATTTACTAAGTAACTGAGTAAATGCGAATGCATATTGAGTAACTCAGTAAAAACTGTGTAACTGAGTATACAGTGGGTAATTTTGAGTAGATATTGAGTAACTGGATAATTACTGAGTATATATTGAGTAACTGAGTAATTACTGAGTAAATGTGATTGCATATTGAGTAACTGAGTAAATGAGTAAATCTGATTGCATATCTAGTAACTCAGTAAATGTGAATGCAAATTGAGTAACTCAGTATTTACTGAGTAAAAACTGAGTGACTGAGTATACAGTGGGTAATTTTGAATAGATATTGAGGAACTGGATAATTACTGAGTATATATTGAGTAACTGAATAATTACTGAGTAAATGTGTATATACTGAGTAACTCTGTGTAAATTGAGTTACTGTAAGTGTATATAGACTAATTAACTATCAATCAATCATTGATTACATTCAGTGATTGATTGAATCATTAATTAACTGGGTCCTCGAGTAATTGAGACAGTGATTGTCTAAATGACAGATTGAATCAATGTGTGTGTGAATGAATAGCCACCAATCAGTGCACGGCTCTTGTATTGTCTAAAAATAACCACCAATCAGAGGATAGTTCTTCTATTGGCTAAAAATATTCACCAATCAGAGCGCAGCTCTTCTATTGTCTAAAAATAGTCACCAATCAGAGCGCAGCTCTTCTATTGTCTAAAAATAGTCACCAATCAGAGGATAACTATTCTATTGTCTAAAAATAGTCACCAATCAGAGCGCATCAAGAAAAAATTACGACATACCATGTACAAAGAATGTTTATTCAATCGAAAAAGTGTCCGTACAACCATGAATCAAATTAGAAGTATAGATCACCATCTCTACAGTCTGACTGTTAACAAACAAAGCCTCTGTCCCTTTGATGACAAGCGCTATATTTTGAACGATGGTGTACATACCGTAGCACATGGCTACACTCAACCATGAAACATGTGTAAATATGTATGAATCAACAACATTAATTCTTGTGTATTGCATGTTACGTATAAGAATAAACGATATTATTTATCATCATGTAATGGAATAAAAGACCCCTTTTGTATCAATATGGGTATACTCACAAATAATATTTATTTACATGTTACGTATTAGAATAAAAGACATTAAGCATCCTCTCGTGTTTTACATAAATCTTTGAATAGGTGCCATCTCAGTTTGATGCTCTGCGTCATCGCCTCAGCAAAGTCCATATTATGTGATTTCTGCAGTTCAAGGCAAGTCTTCATTAACTCCGTATGAATACTATCGGATTCCAAAGTTTTCATTCCCGTCACCGTGTTAACATAAGTCTGGCACATTTTTCTAGTCATCTGAGGTGTATATGCCTCCACTGCTAAGTCTATGGCCTCGTCTGCTGTAAACCCCTTCTTCCTATATTGTGCGACCTTTTCAATAATTTTTCCATTGAACATCACTCGTGAGGGAACACCGAACAGTCTTTTCCATGTTTCTCGTTTCACACTACCGGTGGGCTCTTCACAATCTTTACGCTTCAGACGCTTACTTCCTTTACCTTTTTGCCTAGTATACCACGGAGGTCTTTGTCTGGTGAAAAGTCCCATTCCAACCTGCGATGTGACAACCTTCCTCAGTCGTTGATTTTCGGGTGTAGTTGGCTTTAGGTCTATCAAGAGGTAACCGTAAGGGGTGGATATGGCATCTTCATATTTCTCCATGAAATACTCTGCGTGTTTGGGATAGATACGTCGTCCAAAGAGCTGTATTTGTTGTCTGTCAATAGGGCTGTTAAAGAGTACGAAGTATTGACAGTTTAAAGTAATGTCGCGTGAGGCTTTCCCTTGTGGAAACAAATTTTGGGTTAAATAGATGACGGACAGATTGCGATGATGGGATCCTTTCGTGAAGAGGTCGGAGATGCGTGAGTCTCCCTTAGCCACACCCATCAGGTCATCGAGCACTACAACGTTGATCTCATCAGGGTCGAAGTAATAAGCCTCTCCAATGTCTTGGGGGATACCAGGCACGAATGTTACATTCTTCAAAGAGGTGTTTTCGTAGGCGGACTGCCACTGGCTGTAGCACCAAACTATACGGGTATAGCTGATTGATCCTTCTTCTAAGAACTTCATCACCCATGATGTCTTGCCACAACCCGTAGGGCCGCTGACCATCATGGTATACGGATGCTCTACTCCACTTGGTGGACCGGGATTCGGGGGTGTCTCCTGACTATGCCTCATACCCATATGTCTGAGCATATTGTGACGACGGGAGAAGGTTCTCTGACAGAACGTACACGTACTCGACATGATATACGAACTAATGGTTCACAAACGACCTTATATATATAAGCAGTCGTGTACATAGCGCCACACTTCTACACACTTGCTGACACCCCTTAGAGCTTTATGATTAGATTGCTTCAATATCTTCTTGTGCCACCCAGCTAGCGAATTTGATTGGCCACCCGACATATTTCACCAGTTTTTCCACCGTGCCTCGACGACGTCGTGTTTTGAGTACTTTTTCAATCCTCCATAATGCATCAGCATCTTTATTGACCACCTGAAGCTCTTGTTGATAAAATGTACCCTGTATTTCATCGTCCATGAAATCTATGAGTTTATATATGGGTAGCCCTTGGCGACGATACCTTTTTGAAATTTTGAAGAGTTCCTCTGTCCACTTGGCTTGATAATCCCGTTGGAATACATATCTCACGTGTGAAATACGAACAGAATCACCAACCTTCAATTTAAAGGACTGTTTCCGTGTAGGTTGTGTAGTGTCCACATACATTTCTTTCCAGAGTATGGCTTCATTATGCTCGTTTACGTCAGCTGGAGCTCTCTCGTTTAGTGATCGGTGCTGCCGACGGTTGTAAGCCCCCACTACGTCTGCAAGAACATCCAGGTAGCGGTAGGTTTGCTTATGCGTGTAATACTTATATAATACGTTCTTAACCGTCCTGATGACCCTCTCCACATAATTGGCCTTCTTCTCATTATGTGTGACATAAGGTTTAATTCCCTTCTTCGTCAAATAGGCCTTCACCCATCGGTTATTGAATTCACTACCTTTGTCGACTCTAAGATATTTTGGGGATCTACCTTGCTTTAAAATGGAATCCAATCCCGCAACGATTGACTGATGTTGTTTATTGGGGAGAGGAACGATCCATAAATAACGCGAAAAGACGTCAATAGCGAAGAGTAGGAACTTTATGTTGTCATTGTGTTTCGATACATTGGTTACATCAGCCAGGTCGGCGTCCCACAAATGATCAATTCCAGCTGATATCACTCTATTTCTCTTAAATGAATGTCGAATAGGTCTCTGTAAACTGTAAGGGTCCTGATCGCTCAACCATTGGTTTAGATCGGTTAGGGGAACGTTATACCCTCGTTTACGTAAAATATTGCGTAGCTTGACAGGGCCTGTAAACGAAGCAACATCGGTTGTGTCGAAGTAGACACGGGACAAATAGGTTTTCCATGCACCCGCATCCATCGTGTCTTGACCAGGATGAAAAGATCATCTCTTTTATATTCACCTTCACACTTTATATAAAAATTTTAAAAAAACGGTAGAGGTGCGGTTTAAGAAACCATTTTATTGAAAGAATTAACAGCTACAATACATTTGAAGTGTGTTGGAAATACAATATGAGAAATGTCGCGTTACAAATCTATATACATAACAATCATTATGACAATGGTTTTGATGGAAGTCCGTCAGGATGCTGGAAAGAGATACACCTCGTGTTAACTGAAGTAACACGTATATACAATAGTGACCGCAGGTCAATGATTGATCTCCTTGAAGCACTCTGTCATTAAATGAAATAGTTTTACAATTGTTTTTGAGAAATGAAGCGAAGCGATGGCCGTAATGCTCTGGTAATTGTCCCAAGGAATCAAAAAATGTGCCTCTGTCTTGGGAAAAGTAGAATACTACCCAATGTTCACCGGGAAGAGTAGACGGGTCTGTGTTTACGATATATGCAGCCGGTGTCAGAGACACGTGGCTTGGAATCTTATCCGCCGGGTACACCCCGCGGACGCGAGCGTGCAGCGTGTGATCGGAGCGAATAATGCAGCGTAGCTCGTTGGTGTTCATGGTGCGTTGACTATGACGTTCCGCGACTTATCAACCTCTATCAGGGCTGGGAACTCTGCGTAGGTGATACAGCTCACGGTTTCAGGAAGTGGTTCTCCGAAGACTGCTTCCAGCCTAAGGTTACCTTGTTTCAACAGCTGCAGGTGGTCTTTCGAGGCTAAAGTAGGGTCCAAGTTGAAGGAGTATAGCGTGTAGCCGTTGTGATACTCCAACAAGGTTATAGCATTTCCAAAGTTTTCTCCGGATTGACCTATAGCGTCGAATAAGGTGAGGTAGGCCGATGTGAACTGCGAGGTGTAAGGATCGGTATCAAACCTCGTCCTTATTTGATGACCGGGGGAAGTGACACCGTCTATGTTTACCGCCAGATTTGTCAGCTTAAAGTGATGAAAGTTTAGAGGATTCTTTTTATAGTCCCCTCCCACGGCCTTGGAAGATACGAAACCAACGATCAGTTTGCTGGGGTAAACGGACTGGAACATGTTGTCCCAGCGGAAGAGGGTCTGTCCAGCAGATATGGACATCATCTTAACCTGCGTGCTCCGGTAGGGATAAAACGCGGAACTGTCTTCGAGAGCTTTGGCGTGTCCGAGTATGACACCAGGGTTGACGCGTATTTTGTAAGCTTTCAGGCTGATGTCCTCAATAACGAGTTTGTAGGCTGGAGTCTCGGCTTCTGCCATGAAGATGAACTGGGGCGACGACCGGTACAACTTCACGTATACATCAACGTTGTTTAGCAGGTAGCGGTGTTGATTAAACACGTCCTGCATGAGGTTTCCTTCCATCTCGAATGCATTACTCTCGGCGATGAATTTCTGTCTCTCTGTAAGTCCAGCATTTGCACCTATTGCAGGATTTGTGGTATCTATATTAACACCCTCGTCAGCTACGAACAGTTGAAGCTGTAGTTGCGTTTCTTTAGCGTCTTCACCAAAGTTCAGAATGGTCTGAAGGTAGGCTTTGTATGGATAACCATTGTCCATGGTCGTCACCAGTTTACCTTGCATAGATACATCAATTTGTGACCACATGGTCTGTAGCAGTTGATTGATAGGGCCGCATTTTTCATCCTTGATCAACGGGGTATCATCGCTGTGCACGACCTTAGCTTTCACGTAGAGTCGACAAGATTTCAGGTCGAGATAATCTAACCCCTGGCCTGATATCTTAAATTCAACGGGAGCACCATCGCTGAATTGGGATGTTGGCCTCACGTCAATGATGTAACGATTTTCCACCGCTGTTTGCGAAGGCGGTAATTGAAAAAGAGATAACGTCTCGGGTTGACCTTCGTGGAAGCCTTTGTCAGTAAGGAGCGCCATGGTGTAGCTAGAAAAATTGAATCTTTCGCTTCTTTGGAGGTGATGTTCTTTTTATACGTTTGGACTGTCCTTGGGAGATAATGGGTGGAGATGAGGTGCGCTTGTTATTCATACGGATTTCAGACTTGGCTTGTTCAACAGCTTGTTGTGACGGGGTTGTTAGCGTAATAGGTGGTACATTTATACGTTTCTGTGGCACTGGAGTTTCAATAGGAATGATGCTAAGACCTCTTCCGCTTTGTGATGTGGGGTACGGCACCGAGTTGACTTGATCCTGATAAAAACGAATCCATTTTCTGACGTCGGGAACATACAAATGACGATTCGTCATAGTTTTTTCAAGTGGAGCGTGATCGTAATTGCACCACTCAGAAGGGTTGCTGGTAGATTATCTTCGGTCTTTATATAGATGTCGAGAACGTCAACACTAGTTTGTACTATGGGGAGATAATGTGGCGTAGAATATAGCCTAGTAATGGCTTTCTTGGAAACACTCGTCACATCTACAGTCCGTAGGAGAGGTAGTTTAGTCTCGCCTACAAAGGATTCACCGCAAATATTACAAGTCACGAGTAACAACGACTTGGATTTGAATTGAGGTTGCTTGTTGATAAATAATTCCGCTAAACCAACCACCCAGGAATCACTTAAACAGAGACGCGTGTTCAAGGCAACGCGAAATTTATAGGGTGTATTGTCTGGGAAGTATGACAACGAATCTTTGCTACTAATAATAATGTAGTGATCCATTTGGACGACTGGGGCTAAAAGATGAATGATGTGCTTTTATAGGGATCAAGGACCAAGCGATGTAAGATTATGCTGGCTTTCTAGAACATTCTGTATGGCAATGTCGATTTTAGCGGTACTGTCCTTGATGAGGGTCCACTGAGTATGTGTTAGGACGAGTCCTTTAATAGAAGCTTTACCGTTGAGGAAATAGCGTAGATCCACCCTCAGCGTCTTGGCATATAAGCAAACAGTAGCTCGAATATTATTATCAATGGCTACTTGCTGCATAGGTGAGCATAGGGTTCTGTTCGAAATGGTGGTTATTACGCGGGTATCGGGATAGGAACAGGGCGGATACACTGTGGTTTCTGGGGTACCATGACACGGTGAACATGTGATACAGGGTGTGCACTTTACACAGGACGTACGAAAGGCAGACAGCACGATGAGAGGGATGAGGAGTAATAATATCGCCGCGATAGATGCCGCTTTCAGCTTGATAAGGGTCCTCTCGTATTGATCCATGGTGAATGAACAGGGATGTACACGTGAACCTTTATATAGGTGTGGACAATTTGACTCATTGATTATTGGGAGTCTGCCTAGACGTGTCTGAACTTGTCGAGAACTAAAGACAAAAGAGCAGGCAATAACAAAAGAATACGGGTTTTCGCAATACTGTGGGCAGAAATTTTTTTAGCTATGAAGACAATCGAAAGCGTGACTCATCGCTCTTCGTCTATGAGGAGACTGCCCAGACAAGTTTGAACTTGTCGAGAATTAAAGATAAAGGAGCAGGCAATAACAATAGTATGACTCACCACTCTTTGTTTATGGGGAGTCTATTGTGCTGCCTAGACGCGTCTGTACTTGTCGAGAACTAACAAAGGAGCATGCAATAACAATAGAACAGGGGTCTGATGTCATGATCTAAAAATAGAACTGAGGTGATATATGAACACAAGGAGTATTAAATAACAAAACAATGAGCATAGGTAACAGGGGATACTATGTATCACCGGGCCGCCACGCAGCGCGCGCGTGTTATCCGGACGCATTATCCGCGATTGTGTGCGCGGGTCAAAGGTCACATCCAGGTCAAAAGGTCATCCTTCCGACCCTTAGGGTTTTCCCAATGATGTCATGATCTAAAAATAGAACTGAGGTGATACCACATATGAAAACGGGGAGCAATACTTATAAGTAAGAAAACCTATTATGTAAAAAAATAGGGAGCAATACATATTAAGTAACAAAAAAGTGGGGAGCGGAATTATTACATATAACATTGAGTCAGTAGCCCCCATTTAACCACTACTAACATACACCTCAAATCTAACATTGTCATCATTTTGTTGTGGCTGTGGTTTTTCTTCCAGAACAATTTAGCGAATTTTGCATGTGTTTCAACAGTCTCATGCTTCAACAGTAACTTAAACCATGCTGTATCGGCTGAGCTGTTCAAATAGCCTTCATTACTGTCGAAATATGAGTACCAAGACAGAGTGATAGATCACACAGCCAGTGAAGGTTCCCGATTTACATTGAATGTCGTTATTGCCTAAGTAGTATTAGCAGCATTTTACAACAACAATTCGCTGACTTACAGTGAAAAATTACAGTGAAAGGTATCTATTTTTTGTTGTTTGGCATTTTTATTGCTGGCATTGTTTCAGATAGAATACAACAGCCTAATTCATACAATCAGGAATAAAAAGGGGGTTAAAATCTTTATGTTCAAACTTTCGTAGGAAATATAAAAGTGACAATTTGAAATTTTATTTTTATTCGAGTTTTTAATGTCGGTGGGCCCATGAAAAGCAAAATAAAGTTGGTATTGCCTCACACTGGGTTTCAACCATTGGTGAAGAAATCCCTTCTACCAGGGATGATTCCTGATTGCTCATCCTCCAGGGGTATCTGCCCCCCACTCTGTCCCATCCTAAAAACAATTGCCATCCCTAATAAACACTGGATTATAGCTCTGATGATTTTCCGCCGAGAATAACACATGTGATACAAGTGCCGTAATCCTACTATCATAATGCACCACAACACAGCGTTTTGCATGCGTAAATTCGACACTTTCTGGGAGAGCCGTTCATAGACTGAACAAGACTGAACTTATGAAGTTTTACAATATGAAAAATGGAGAGACCCATGCAATCAAAAACATGACAGTGGGAACAGAGCTCCGGATCGAGCAACGGTTTAATGTTCATTCAAAACAAACAGAAAATATACCGCCAAAATGCACCAGAACAAAATAATTCGAACATAATGTATGTAGATTAACTTTCACTTTTGTTTCACATAAGCACGCATCGATATTGAAAAGTATTACACCTTATGCCCCCATTTGACATTCTGGTAAAACACATACAAATCAGGACTCAGGCCCGTACGCAGGATTTCTAGCGGGGTGAGTCCCAGCAATGCGCGCTACAAGCGCGCCACGCTAGGGGGGTCCGGGGGCATGCCCCCCCCCCGGAAAAATTTGAAATTCTGGACTTCATTTGGCGCATTCTAGCGCCTTCTAAGGGGAAAATAGTGCTCTAATATAGCTGCTGCTGTGTTGTTTTTATAGGGTCCAAAAACGTGAAAATAACTGAAAAGTATGAACCATATGGGGAAACATAAATAACAACAACGGTCGTTAATTCAGGTAAAAATACAAGCAATACTAGCACTGATTTATTTCACTATTAATCATCACTGTTTTGTTGTGTTGTTGGACACACATAATACACGAGAAATATAACATTGGTCAATTATTTTCCGGTGAGACCAATCACTCCGTTGAAGTGAGTACAATGATTCATGTTCCACCGAAGGCCAAGGTGAATACTTGTTTTTTTTTCTGGAACATTTAATATATTAATTACCGGATTAGATGCTGCCAACCATTACGTCCCTGATAGAGACCTCACATGTCGTCATTTCGAACAAAATTACGTCACAGGAAAAGCTTTGTTCACTGAGTGAATATAACATACAATTTATGCGGTGAAGGGGCCTACATGACTTTCCGTAAAATACCACGTGACGGCGAGTGGACCGATCGCGCACCAATGTTCATGTGATAAATGATAGCAGAAGTTTATTAACGCTTCTGAAGATAGTAATCGAGAAATGGGGCTGTCACTTTGAAAAGAGATAATATGTAATGGTTATAGTACGTTTTACGAGAGATTTCCGATTTAACCAATGCAAGGGGCGTGGTTTACACGAGGGCGTAGCCCGAGTGTAAACCAGCCCCGCGCATTGGTTGAATCGGAAATCTCGAGTAAATAGTTCTATAACTGATTTAGCTCACAGCTGTCAATCAAGTCCAGCGCGTGTAACACGTGCACATCCTCTGATGACGGGTTAAAAACCTGTTCATCTCGGCATTGTATTTCATTCTTCAAGATGGAGTGGGCAAGTGATGTCAGCGAAAGCGTCATGTTACACGAGGCAGATGATTTGGAGACAGACTTTGTTCTGTCACAAATTGGCATTCCGTCATTTACCAGCCGTGCTGGAATGACATTATCACAGAGCTTGAATTTGTACGACATTGAGCCAGATGATCTGGCCCGTGACGAGGAATTGGGAAACTTTGTCATTCAAACACAATGGCAGAGGCATCATGTACTGTTTCCAAGGAAAGTACCATTAAAAGCGAAACAACAGTGGAAGACCAGGAAAACGCACGGTACCCATAAAAGGCACGGACACCATCCCACCAGCTGGGCATTCTGGTAAGGGTAATAACGATAACAAATTTCCATTCGGTATCGGCAACTCGCGTCAAGGAAATGTGTTCAGCAATTGTGTGTTCAATTTCGGCGGAAAGTGAACTGATATGTAACGTGAACGAATTATCTTCGTGGAGTTTCAAGCACTTTTATATGCTCTTCTGCTCTGAATTAAAAAAAAAGAACTATTAATTTTGATGCTTATGATCACAGATCCTTGAAATTGCCTAAATTACCGTATTCCAGACATTTATTGATACTTCAAACAGACGATTTGAATTGAATTATCCTGTTACAGAAATGCATGTATTTCAGTTTTCTGTCCAGTTTTCCGCGTGTCGGCCCTACTTCAGAATCACCGGTATAGACATGATCCTCTTGTACTTTCTTTGGCGATCACGGATGTTTTCATGTTTTGAATACAATTGTTTACATTGACATTGATTTGCATTGACTTGTCTGTTATTTGTTATTGAATGCGTCTTGGCAGCGTGCCAGGTGTTCCCGGTTCACGGGTACAATTGAAAATAATAGCACGGCTCTGAAAATTATAGCACGCTTACTACGGGGGCGGGGCTTACTAAACTATTTGAGACAGTGGTGTTTCCCATTTATCAAAACAGAAGATCAAAGACAAATTCAGCGGGCTATGAGCTAAACAGAGAAACTGGACTGTCACTTTGCAAACAAAGAGATAATATACAGTCACTTTGCAAAGAGATAATGTACAGTTATGATCTTTTGATGATGTCTATACAGAGTGTTAAAAACCCAAAGGAGCGCTCACAACCCACATAAATAGATGTCTGTTTGAGATACCAATAGATACTCTGATTACATAATCCACATTCGTTTATTTACATATAATTTTAAGATATTATTTTTACGCGAAATCCCAGGGTTCGCTGATCTCTCTCAATTTTTTTTACAGGTTTAATGACCCCCACTCCCCGTAGATCTGCCCTTGATAGCGCATATCTAAACGCTGTTTCTGCGGGGAGTTGTCGGCTAACAAAATAAAAGCGGCAGAAAATGACGGAATTTCATTGGTGAATAAGTCGTTATAACGACTTAATGCTCCAATTTCATTGGTCAATTAAATCGTTATAACGACATAATAAGTCGTTATAACGACTTAATAAGCCGTTATAACGAATTAATAGGGGCTAAAAAAAAAAAAAAATCCATGTCCCTTTTACGGCTCGAGCCGTATTGTGTAGACGCAACCGATATAATTCTTATGGGCAGTGGGGTGTTCATAAATTCATTGCAGAAGTTAGCTACATTCATAATTGAGTTAGCTATACTTCTGCAAAAATAAAGCTCTCGCTCATATTTTTTTAACCGGCCATGACTGCTAACAGTAAATTACCTCACGGACAAGGGACGAAAAAAAAACTCCTTCTAACCCGTCCGTCATTACAGTTACTTGCAGAGAATTACTTGGAGAACGAAGTACTTGCGGCAGAATTAGGAGGAGGGTGGGGGCGGGGGAGCTAACGCCCTCACTAGGTCTACCCCTCCACCCACTTCCCATTTCCAACACGCAGGGGAAGAGCCTAAGAGGGTGTTACCCCCTCAGTCAGTCAGTCAGTCAGTTTTGAATTTGGATGGCGCATGCAATCCGTTAGGATTATGCGCGCCAGTATCATTGCATTGAGTTGTTTAAAAAATAAAACTGATTTTAAAAACACAATAAAAAGTGTTAAAAACGGTGTGCTAAAAAAGCAACGGGGGAAATATATTGAGAAAAAATAGACAGATGTCTGTATAAATAGCTCAAGTGTCATTATAGACTAAAGAAAATTATATATAATAGACTAGATATTGATTTAAATATGCTATTAAGAAACAACATATATAGGAAAACCAAAGGCGTTATTTATAGACATAAAAGGAAGAGGAAATAATCAGATCAACAACCATAATATAATAATACACCAACGACCCTATTTATAAAATAATATAAAACTGAATTAAAAAGGCCAATATAGTACATGCATATTTCGTTTTTGACAACATTAAACTCGATATATAATTTAGATGAACAGGTGGATAATTTAAAACAATAATTGATATAATATTCATACTCCTCCCAAGAAATACCGCGAATGAGGACCCCTCCCAGCGTTAGCGCTTTTTATATAAAAACTAGAGCCTATGGGCTTTAATGAGATCTGGTAGCTGGGTTATTGGGGGATAAGTTTGTAATGAAATAAACGCAAAATTATATATTTAATTTCAAGTTAGGCACAGGTGGCACCAGGCACGAATGTATGTGGCTAAAACGCAATCACAAGTTACATCCTGTGACAAGGTATATGAAGGGCCGTTCGCGCCATAAACGCATCCTTTAAACATTTTAACTTCTTAAACGTTTAAAAATTGTAAAGCTTTAAAAAGTTTAAACATTTAAACTTGAACCAACCAATCAGATGTTATGAACTGACATTTTCCTCTTAAAAAGCAAACGTTTCCAGTTGTAAATTCGCGACTTTAGACGTTTCCTGTCAAAAGACAAACGTTTCCGGTAGTAAAATTCGGGTCTTTTAAAGGTTTCCGGTTAAAAGGATAACGTTTCCGGTTGTGATCGTTCAATCAGATTTTTTATTTGGGCCGCGTGTATTCCAACATCTACACCAACACGTGCAAATCTCCACTGGCAAACGTTTCCGGTATGTAGTGTGTTTTAACCAATGAAAACCGTTCTTACAAATTAGGTTTTGGAGAATATCGTTGGCACCGGGACAATTTGCGCAGGACATGATGAACGGTGGGCATGAGGAATACAATATGCGCGAATATTTGTAAGGGTTGTTTTGATTGGTTGAAACAGACTACATAGCGGAAACGTTTTGCCAGTGGACACGTGTTGATGTTGAGGTTTGAACATACGCGGCAGCAATAAAAAAATCTGACTGGACAATCACAACCGGTAACGATTTCCCTTAAACTGGAAACGTTTAAAAGTCTCGAATATTACTACTGGAAACGTTTGCCTTTTGACAGGAAACGTCTAAAGTATTGGACGTTATACAACAGCAAACGTTTGCTTTCGGACAGGAAACGCCTTCCAAATGTCAATTCATGACATCTGATTGGTTGGTGCAAGTTAAACGTTTAAAGTTATTAAACGTTTGGATTTATGGCGCGAACGGCCCTTCTTAAAAGGTACCGACATAATGAAGTTGAACATACCAAAGAAAGGCAGTCCTATAATGAGGGAAGTTGCACACGTTACGCTAACCATGTGTTACCCAATTAATTTCCGTCCAATAAGACACTACAGTAGGTGCTCATCCAACCTTGACTCGACCAAAATAGCTGAATTTTACTCTCTCAAAGTATTTTGACATTATTTTTCACAAATATAGTTACATAAGACTTTCCAGGTAAACTATCTTTCTGATGAGGGGTAAATAAATGTTCTATCAGTAATGTAATCAGTAATCAGTAAGTGAGTGAACCAATTGTCGGCCAATGCGTTCTCCGATTAGTTTAACATGGAGAAGGGATTTACTGTACTACTATGTTAAACTAATTTTACTATAATTTTGCAAAATCATAAACTATGTTAATTGCACCATCGGGAAGGTGATATTTGGTACAAACTTTGCAGGGGTAAATATTTTTGGGGGAAACCTATATTTATTTAGCTATACATGTGTAGCAGTATAAAATAGGTTGTACGTCGAACCATAACAAATTTTGATCGGCTGAAGAGGCACGAGCCGCGATGCCCGTGCGCATCATGCATGTGTCAGAGTTCCTTGCACAGGATTCTACATGTACAAGGCAGTATTTACATAAGTTAAACGTAACACAACTTCAAACAGAACGAACAAAATCAAAGTATATCGGTAGTTTGGGTTGTATTTTCCTTCAGCGATGGACGATACTTGGCCGTAACGTATATTTAGCCACTGACAAGAAAATGATCACTCATACTATCACAGCATTCGCCAAAACAGAAGTGGATTACCCGAATATCACATTTGACTTATCAATAATGGTATTTTGTCTTAACCATGTTAATATAAAGGCGACACCTTACCATACCCACAGGGGATTAAGGTCAGTTTGTAGAGAACATACATGTACCTAGGGGTAAATAAGAGAGATTATACCTAGGGGTAAATAGAGATAGATTTAGTGTTATGAGTGAGAAGGGCTGAACATCAAGGTTGATGATGGTTATGTCACAAGTTAAGATAAGACAAGACATGTATTACACTTTCTGGATATCCCACAGGTTGACCGGTGGAGTACAAGATAGGAAAAGATTATAAGATATGTTACAGCTTGCTCTTGTGAGAAAAGTAAACAATGGCCTGCAAAGGTGATAATGAGACAATGGTGGCCAGGTTGGCTGCTACCCGATTAAGAAAGATAAGGCAAGATAAATATTAAACTATGACGATAGACTTAATCCTGGGTCAAACAGATGCTGGCCTTTCACAGACACAGATTCAAGTTTTAATGCTCTCCTAACGTGATGACCTAGTTTTGGCCTGACATTCTCTTCTCAAAGCAGAAGGATGTTGTACAGCCCTTACACTACAGCTATGGTAGAGCATCTCTCACATATACACCTAACCAGCTAAACTGTATAATTTTAAGCTTTGGTAAAATGACGATACCAGTCTGCCATACTTTAGAGCGTATTAATCTAATATTTTGTGGGAAAACAATGAACAGAGTAATATTTAATGCAGATAAGGGATCAAATATATGCCAAGTGACTATTAGTGACTAAATATAGACATACAAAAGCCTTTCAACCACTAAGGATCCCCAAAATTCATCTCTGTGGAACTACTTTCATGCAGCGTAAGGCTATCCCGTGAGTCGGTTTGCACTTTTGTCCATTTCCCTACAGCATTCTAAAGAGCCTCTGGCTAACGCCAGATCTCAAAAAGTCACCAAATGGCGCTCACAGAGAACATCTGGATAGTGTTTTGTTCCCGATAAGATATACGCCAGAACAGTGTAAAAAGTGTGTTCAGGTGATACAACATATAAGGCGCTATTGATCATCTGTTTCAACTAGAGCTCGTTAGGCCGTATATTGTTTGAAATACTAAGTCGGGTACGGACCTGTAAAGGTAGCATACAGCCAGAAGCAACCTATATAGCGTGTAGGCCTATGACATATTGGACAAGCGGAAAACGGAATTCGTATGAAGAAAATTAATTTCTTGTTTCGTTGATGAAATAACGTGAACACCAACCGGCATCATGCATATGAATGTATGTACTTTTCATACACGATCGAAATTATCCCGAGAGAGCTAGCCGGTGTTCAGAACCGCTAACAAATTCAATGGCGGTTTGGACCGATTAGAGTCTTATTCAACTTTGAAGCCATCGAATCTGCTTGCATTTCTAGTTCGTTTTTTATTTTGTATTTTCTTCTTTCTTTCTTCGTTTTTTTTCTTTCTTTCGTTCATATTTTTTTTTTGCGCAAAAGTGGTACGGCCATGGCCGTACCTGCCGTACCGCTTCCGACGCCCTTGACCTTACTAAATATAACAATAATGAAGGCTGTTAGCCAAAAATCTATTCACTCTTAACCCAGAAATTAAAATAATTATGAGCTGCTCTGTCGTTAAATGTATCAACTTAAGTTACATTTCGCTGAATAAATATTATTGATAACAGGAGGTTCTCATCAGGAGTGTAAGAAAAACGAATATCCATAGAATGCCGCATCTGACAATTTAGCTGAGTCCTCCTTATTTGCGTATTAATGGACTTCCTGGATAAATCTAGAGGGATATATTAATTAATTATTATTGTTACCAGTGTTCGTAACTAACAGTCAACATATATTTTGTGACCTTGGAAGTACAAATAAATCAACCCAACATCGCCAAGAAGAGTTAACATAGGCGAGCCGCGATTTTGATGATTTTCAGTGATATCAGAATTCCATAAAGCTAGAAGTGTCTAACTATGTATTGAGCGTCATCGACGGCATGTTATCTATGTAAGCGCGTCCAGTTGAAAACATTGCCCCCTAGCGGGAGCTGGTGAACTGTCAGGGAAGACAATTTGGAATGTCATGAAACGGTCCAAACAGCCGCGAATGCAACCACCTCGCTCGGGGTCGAATAATACCCCAGCCGGCATCAGTGCACAATTAATTCTGTTACTTGTTATGTATTAGCGTTAAAAATCGGCAAAACTCCAGAAAATTCACAATGCATAAATCCACCTGGCATGTCAATATTTACCTTGTGGGACATTACCAGTGGAACTCTTGACAGATGTTGACCATGGAAATTTCAAATTACCGCCACTGACAGCTGATTGGTGCTACAGAATGTCATTCGATTTGTAAACAGGGAGCCTTCTCACCCTTCACTGATCATGTCTTCATCCACCATGCTTTTTTCAAAGTGGCCCAAATCAACACCAGGAAGTACAGTTTGAAGACTCATCTGCAAGTTGAAATATCAAATGTATCAGAAATGCTGAAAAATCGCAGCTCATAAAATCCATAAAGATCTGCTCTCAAATTTCTAAACAATGTAGATCGTGGGCACCGACCCGGAAGTGATTAATTGTGTACTGATGCCAGCCACCAGTCAGATTTTTGGATTGGATTCGGGGCCGCGCGCACATCGCCGGAAGTGACATCATATATAGTAAAATAGATCTTTGCCGAACATTTCGATTACTTTTCAAGTCTGCATAATACCTCTGCTGACCTAGCGTAAAAATAATTATCTGGAGATTACTTTCACTGTTTATCTGGACAGAGCATATGAAAATTAGTTCGCTCATGTGCAAAACTGAAGGAGGAGTTCGGCCGGATTCAAACTGAACCGTGCGTACGTGGGTTTCCTCTATACGTCATAGCAACGTAGTAAAGGTCAACTTCCGCTATTGGAGGCAGGGATGATAAATGAGCCTGTGAAATGCCAATCTCGGTCAACTCAGATATAATATCACGGAATATTATATCTGAATCCAGCCCAATATAAATCCCGTGAGAGTTGAAACTACTATTGCTAGCCAATCAGATGGATAGGTGGTTGTAACTATTTCAAAATCACGCCCACAGTAATTACACACGGTAGCTTGTGGTTTAATATATAAACATTATCCTGAAACATTTTCCAAATATGGCATCATTTCCAGACAGGGTCCGTAAACATCAAA
>JAVTVY010039912.1:0-18347 GCA_036873755.1 Hanleya hanleyi | reverse complement strand
CCCCCCCCCTCTCCCCCAGGCCAGATAGGGTTAATCATCCATGTCTCCCTCTCTCCGATCCATCCAACCTAGGCTAACCAGTAACACATGTCAGCACCGAACATAATAAGCAACAAGGCAACAGTAATAAGAAAGATGATCAAGCATACTGCATGCGTCACAGAAACGAAAGTGATAGAAGCTAATTTTAATAATATCATATTTCGGAATAACCACCACAAACCTGATTGAAATTTGAGTTGTCGACTGTTGGATGGACAGCACATCCCAAGTCGACTGGCAGTTGATAGTTCGGGAACGTTCCGGGTATTTTACAGCAAGTAATGGGATGCACAAGTGTGTACGACCGGCCATTGCTGACGTACTCTTTCTGCCATTTTGTGGCCATCTGCATATCGGTGAATGAATCCATTCCACAGCATTTACCCTGCAGTCATAAGTAAATGCCGTGGTTCGTTATTTTGGAATATCCGCACAGATGTAATTCAATGAAGTTAACTTTGCTCGACTAGTTAAAGAAACCTTGTCAGGTACATACCTCAGGCACATGCAAGAGAACTTCAGCGAAAGATACTTTGCAACAAATTCAGATCTCTTAACCCTAACCGACCTAGTTCCGGGACAAATAAGAAACAGGAAAGCGCCGAAAACCCAAGATGCTATATCACCTCTTCTTGTGATCCTTTTTGACTGATTCGCATACTCATATAGTTGGGGGGAATCATGGAATGATCAAAATGACGGCCCTGACAGGTCCTCAGAAAGATGCGTTTTCTGTAATTTTCTTTATCTCCACGATTTTTCGCTTTGTTCAAAGAGCATAATAGTAATTGATTTCGCCTATAATAATGAAGTAATCCGATCTTAATAATATGCTGTCAAGGCTCTCAAATTATAAATGTCGCTATAGGATGCTACTTTCAGAAATCGAATTTCGTTTCTGAGGAATAATTAAGAGCTTTATGACACGCGGTTTACTACATGTATGTGCACTTGGACTATACTGGTAGGCCAAGAGGAGGGAGAGGCTGACCAGCTCCAGTTTACGTAGCGTTGGAGTTCAGATAGCAGTCCTCACATCTCACGAATCTATGGTAAGCCTTTGATGCCAAAATCTCGCTGATTTTAAAACGCGATGTAAATCGAATTTATCCGCGGTGTAAATCGATTTTGACCGAGGTGTAAATCTAATATTAACTAATTTTCCGCGCATTGCGAGTGCAAAATCAGAAAATGAAAATTGAGAATTACGAAGCCACTAGAAGAAGCAAAATGTCGCATCCATAATCGGGCTATTGCTGAACGCGGCGTTAAAACTTAGTTATCTCGCTCTCTGTCTCTCTCTCTCGCTCTCTCTCGCTCTCTCTCTCTCTCTCCCATAATCGGGCACGTTTATATGGAAATGTGTACGAGATAAGTGCATGATTGTATGCGTCTGTCAAGCGTTAATATGCGAAAGTCTCATAGTCTCATGGGCAATAGTGTCCTCTGGAAAACAGAATCTTTTAATAAAACTGCCAAACTGGGCATCTCAAAGGCTTCATATTTTGTTAAGCAAGCACCTACTTGAAGATTTCAATTTCCGATTTTGAAATCTAATACGGAACGAATCGATATATTTGACGAAATTTGAAAACAATTCTTCATCAAAATATTCCAAAAAATGTAGTCATATATTTAGTCAGAAAACCCTCAAAAATATACATAGATTATGAAGTAGGGGTATGTATAATAGATGATTGTGTTAGATATCACAACCTTTTTAAAACTGACAACATTGTTACTGTACAACCCCAACATTCCAGTTGAGTTGGGCCTCACAGAGTAAAACAATGCAACAATCACGACACAGTTAACCTTGATGCAGCATTGATCTTGATAATTTCTTGTGGCAACGGTCTATCCTTGTCGCTTATGCTTACCACGTAATCAAGAAATTATTTCTAGCTATTGCCGATGTTGGATTATAGAAAAACAGTTGTTCCTTTTGATAAATGATATTGCCATTGAGTCTGCTAAATCGTGATAGTTTCATCCACTGTGATCATACTGACATTGGCAGGCGTATACAGTTTTCAATTCGCTGCTCCTAAAAAGTGCTCGACCAGCCGGTTGTGGTTCTATATTAGTATTATATTTTATTTATTTATATCATTTATCAATACGAAAAACTGGATTTTCTATAATCTAACGTCGAAAATGTTATCGTTTTGCCTATCGTTATATAAGGGAGGGGGCGGGGGAGATTTGGTTTAATGTCACACTCATTGTTGTTTCATTCATATGGTGACAGCCAGTTTGGTTGGTGGAGGAAGCCGGATTTCCCAGAGAGAACCACCGCCCGTCGGCAAGTAACTGACAACCTTCTTGATATACTGACTGAAATGTGCTATCATACATTCTTCCCAGCAATACGAGCTATATTCCAGCTTAATTTGGCAAATACGGTTGATACTATGATAATCAAAAGAGAATATGTACCTGAAGTGAAAGTGAAGTTACAGCGAAAATTGTGCTGGTTTTTAACTATTGTTGCCCCGGAAATTCAGCAGGACACAAGCTATTGACTTAATGGATGATGTGAGATATTCGTACGTTCTGTTCAACATATTGAGGTATAATTCTGCCGATTCGACCAATAGGTTCAGCATTATGTCAAGTTCAGCATTATGTCAAGAATGCCTCTCTCGGGTGCATTGACAGGTAGAGTCACCCACTATAATTTTGTATGGCTCACCAGGGGGCACTGATCAATTGGAACTTTATCAGAAAATGTCCAGTTTTTGAGGTGGTGTAAGTGTGCAAAATTTCACACTTGTCTGAAAAAGTACATAATCTTGCCTATTTTATGTGCTTACCAGCTGGAATATTATGGGTAACTGTCTTAGTTATTTCGGGTTAGTGTGTTTGTTTCAACTCCCAACATCTTAAAGTAGGGTATCTGTGCAAAATCGTCGATGGTGAGGTTAAAACAGCACATTTTCTCCCTATATACATATGAAGCCAATCCAAAACAAAGTTTACACCGATATAATATTGTGTCAGTTGGTAGTTGTTGTCCAAAGACAAGTTTGGTTCTTGACTGAGTTCATATGTATACAGAGAGAGCAGATGTGCTGTTTTCACCTGGAAATAGTCGCTGTAATTCAAGAACCCGAAAGTTCAGCTCTCCATAACTATCATCAGCATACAAGATAGTCAGTTATACTAATTGAATTTTTTTCTTTAATACATAATATTATATTTTGGAACTCCAACCGCAACTCACGGAAGCCAAACACCTCGCTAAATCGTGGCACGTCCTTTACGCAGATGTCACGCGTCATTGCACCCAGGGCAAACCTTTGTGTAAGAATTAAATTGGAAATGATCCATTGGCAGGCGTTTGTTATTTCCATTGTCACGCAAACCGTTTATGAATAGTCGTTTCTTTTTTATTTTGATCTTCCTTGGGGGAGGCGTTTATCGCGCACCATGGCTAGGTATGGTACCTTGATTGAACATGGTTTCTCTACATTGTTTAATATATTGGGACGACACGGTTCCTTGCCGAGTCTAGTGGTTCTCTATTTACTTTCTCAGGGGAGAGGTTGGTAAGGCGTTCCATGCAGCTAGATACCCGATTGGACGAACAATTTTTTCCAAATATCGAACGAGAGTTTGTTAGCTCATGATCAGATATTATGTCAGTGATCATAATATTTGAGTTGACTGAGACGGTCACATGTGCCCGATATTGTGAACTTACCTCCACAAATAAGTAGTTAAGTACCGCCGAGTATGCATCTTTGGCCGTTTCACCCTGGTATTGGTTGGTAATTATGTCTCGCATGGCACCTCTTATTGTGTCACTAATCTGTTATGTTAACCAGAAACATATCGAAACATTGATGAATTGATGAAAATCGGGAAAAACGTCTAGCTTACGAATGAAAAATTGCTTTTAACAAATGACTATCAAAGGTTGATAATTATACCGCTCCTCTAATTAACTCAATATTGCATAGCTATTCCAGGAATGTTCGTGATTAAAACACAATCTCAGTAAACTCAGATATAATATCACATAATTCCCCTGATTCACCATCTTGGTTTATCTATAGATTGGAGTGAAACAATGACATTAGGATAGAAAATGTTCTCCGTTAGAAATCAATGCAATCGTAAAGGAAACTACTGACTAACATGACGGCTATATGGATATCCCTTCTATTCAAGAATAGTCATTGCAATATAGAATGGTTTCTTGTCAGACAATGAATAAAAATTGCTCGAATTTTCACCCCTTGTCCGCCCCTAATCGAAATGATAGGAGTGTATACAGCTGTAGGCCTAAGTTGAATAAAGTTACGCTTTCCGCAAGATCGAGCAACAAAGTTAAAGTCATTGCTGTCATTGACTGCATCTTGCGTCGATACATTTGCCTTTTAACGATTAATTTGGATGCTATTACGAACACATAATTATGCTCGTATGCATGTACGTATACTTTGAATGTATTTGAACATTGTCGGTGTTATCGTATAAATAAATAATGGGAATCTCACTACCATGACACATTTTACCCTTGCGATCACCTCCTTCATTATGTCCACGTGAGGGTCTACATCTAACATTGAAAATACCGTAACATACTAGAATCATTTGTGGCCTTTGGGATGGGTGCATGTACTTTCTGAAAACGACTGGATATCGGAGATATACAAGAGTGTTGCGAAAGTACACATTCGAATGGATGTGTACCTGAGAACCATGTTTTAGGTATGTTCTACATATTATGCTATTTAAAGAGGAACATCCAGGTATGTGGTTATTTAGCCACAATAATGTGCGCCACATATATTTTCCCCGAACCCAAATCCCAATGTTTGCTTAAGGGGTTATATGATTTGATGTCCGATTACACCGTATACAAAGCCCAACAATAGGAAGAGCTACAACTTACCTGTGTAAAGTATGAGATCATAACTCCAACTTGGAGAAGAAGTAATATGATGACAATAGCCGCATACTGAATAAAAGAAACATAAATGTATTAGATTGATCAGAATAGAATTTATCACCTAGGCAGTGCGATGTGTAGCTTCCGTATATTCGCGAGACTTTAAGGGCCATTACGTGGTATTCTGGCCTCCTGACGATACTATTGTCAGGCAATCAACCCATCTTAAATGCGACAAGTAAGTTCGCGTTGGAAAAAAATCTCTCTCCATCAGATTAAGCCAATATCATGGTTTTTCTTGTGTGCCTTTTTCATTAGTTTGTCTTATCTATTTCTGTATTATTGTGCCATCAGGGCCCCTAACAGAATGGCTGGGAGCCTAGTTATGATTGTTTTTCTCCTTGTATTATTATTATTAGGATTCTGAACCAGAATGGCTAGAAGCCTTTTTAAGATTGTTGATATGCTATTATTATTATACTTTATTACGCCATATTTTGTCTTGTCGGTTATTTTCATATCGGTGATATGGTGATATGATGCCGAAACTTGGCAGAACTTATATACGCACCAAATCTAGTACATCAAAAAGAGACGTTTAACCAAAATCAATAGCGGCTATCTTGGATTTACCTTTTTTGTAAATATTTAAAGATCTTTCTGTTCAGAACTGCTCAACCGAACCATGTGAAAGTCATTCATGATCCAATGTGTGAATTTGCTCCTAACGGTCATCTTGGATTTACCGTATTTTTTGTTCACATTTAAATATGTTCTGGACCGGAACCGCTCATCTGAACCATTAGAAATTTGGCATACACGATCCACGGACATGGGCCCATAAACAATATGGCCGCCATCGACGAATCAAAATTGTCAGATTTTCTGTCTCGTTGATTTGAACGGCGAAAATAAGGCGACATATCCTGATTTTTTTCATGTCCAATCTCTTCATGCACACATTTATTTCAATTCAAATCAATGTATTGTACGTAAACGCCCATTACGAACCGGGTACAAAACAGAGTAATTAACATACAAAACAATTTATGATGACATAACTAGCAATTCATTATGAAATGTCATTAGTAGCATATATTAGAGCACAAAGTTCCAATATAAAACTGAATATGTCAGTCTTAGAATACCTTATTACATTTGACTGAAATTTGTCCAGTTACATATTGAATGGGCCTTCAAGTATCATCAGCTGACATATTGTTATGTCTAGCTACAAAACAATCGTATACAAAATTGCAGACTACTTCTGCTATTTCCTTAGGCGCGGATCCACGAGCTGTTCAAAGGAATCCTCATCCCAGCGGCCAATTCAAAGATTAACTTACAGAGACTGTCGAAGAAGCTTATTCTTGCACAATGGAGAATGGAGGTTCTTCATCCTACACTGCTCCAGTATCACACTACTGGCATGTTCTAGCACTAACATGGATAGCACAGTAACGGTCACTTTCCATCTGCGGAGGATGTGTACTGAGCCGTAGCTGTGTTAGCGTATTTCGCTGGACTTTCAGATGAGTACATATTCAACTAGATATAGTCGATCGAATACGAACGAGGAATTATCCCGTTTGCATGTTAAGTAAAGGGAACATTCATTATTTGTGAACAGAGTACCAACGTAAAATTTAGAAAAAAACCCTGTTAACATGGCCCCTAGGTGATGCCCCCTATAGGTGAATCGGCACAAAAACAATTTCAAACGATAACTTGAGGGAAGGTACCTAGATAAAAAATTTGGAAAGAATTCGTTCAGGTTGACGCCACATATAGGCTGATTGGCACGACAAACAATCCCAACCACGATCTTCAGGCAAGATTCCCCGACATTGGAAAAAGAGAATTGAGTCTGTTCAGTTTTATCAAAAAGTTAACTTTGGCCGCAGGTGGCGCCATCTATAAGCAGACCGGCAAAAAAAAACAATCCCAAGCGAGATCTTCAGGCAAGGTACTCGTATACCAAATTTGGAAAGAATCCATTCAAGTATTTGAAAGTTATTGTCCTTAAACGCAATTTTAAATTGGCGCCACCTAAATGTGGATCGGCATGAAAAACAATGCCAAGCGAGATATTAAGGTATACCCACATATCGAATTTGGAAAGAATCGGTTGGATTTTTTAAAAGTTATTGTCTGAAAATGCAACTTTAAATTGCCCGCCAGGTGGCGCCACCTATATGTGGATCGGCATAAAAAACAATGCCAAGCGAGATATTGAGGCGAGGTGCCCACATACCAAATTTGGAAAGAATCGGTTTTCAAAATATATTGTCTGGAAACCCTATTTTAACTTAGCCCCCAGGCGGCGCCACCTATACACGAATCGACACAAAAAAACAATCTCAAGCCAGATCTTGAGGCAAGGTACCTACACATCAAATTTGGAGAGAATCCTTCAGGTTTTCAAAGGTTTTTGTCTGGAAATTTTAACTTTGCCCCCAGGTGGCGCCACGTATGATATAGATGTGGATAGGCACGAAAACAAATCCCAAGCAAGATCTTGAGGCAAGGGACCCACTTACCAAATTCGAAAAAAATCTGTTAGGATTTTCAGGAATTATTATCCGGAAATGAAATGTTAGTTTTGCCCCCAGATGGCGCCACCTATATGTCGATCAGCACAAAGGAAAAACAGCCACATGTTATTGTTACCTGTATCTCCTGGAAGTTGCACTGAGATATTCTTGAATTGATGTACATGTATCTATTTTGGTGGTTTAAAAATCTGCAAGGCCACTGTATGTGTGTAATTCATTTGGGGGAGAAGTGAATATACATGTACAAGTTCCAGGTCCTAACATCACCATACTGTACATGACTGAATGGCATGGCTGTAAATCAGGCACTGAATGGCTTTAAATGGTTTCAGAGTTCATACACTGAGCCAATGGCCAGCCACTATTTTGACCCCCAACAGTGACCTTAGTAGTATACATAGCGTAAATTGATAGAATAGCGCCTCACTGCGCATGCGCAGAACCTGGTGTGACGTCATAAGTGTGTAAAATGGGGCGGTGTGCGCATGCGTGATGTGTGGGAGGTGGGTACAAGATGGCCGCCATGTGGGAGGTGGGTACAAGATGGCCGCCATGTGGGAGGTGGGTACAAGATGGCCGCCATGTGGGATTGGCCGCCATGTGGGAGGTGGGTACAAGATGGCCGCGAGTGTCATGATGTGGGAGGTGGGTACAAGATGGCCGCCATGTGGGAGGTGGGTACAAGATGGCCGCCATGTGGGAGGTGGGTACAAGATGGCCGCCATGTGGGAGGTGGGTACAAGATGGCCGCCATGTGGGAGGTGGATATAAATTCCAAGAATCTTCATTATCATAATAGTAAAATCTATAAATTCCAAGAATCTTCATTATCATGTGGGAGGTGGGTACAAATGTGGGAGGTGGGTACAACCCACCTCCCACAAATGTGGGAGGTGGGTACAAGATGGCCGCGTCCGCCATGTGGGAGGTGGGTACAAGATGGCCGCCATGTGGGAGGTGGGTACAAGATGGTCGCCATGTGGGAGGTGGGTACAAGATGGCCGCCATGTGGGAGGTGGGTACAAGATGGCTGCCAGTGGAAGATGTGGGAGGTGGGTACAAGATGGCCGCCAGTGGAAGATGTGGGAGGTGGGTACAAGATGGCCGCCAGTGGAAGATGTGGGAGGTGGGTACAAGATGGCCGCCATGTGGGAGGTGGGTACAAGATGGCCGCCAGTGTCATGATGTGGGAGGTGGGTACAAGATGGCCGCGAGTAGTAAAATGTATAAAAGGAGTCTATTTTTAGGGAAAGGGGTGTATTCAATCTGACTTACCTGACCTGACTTGATCAGCCAGCCAGCCAGCCAGCCCTCCTACCTGCCTGCCTTCCTGTCTGCCTGCCTGCATTCTGCCTGTGTGGAATGCATGTCCTGACTTGGTTCTGGGTTTTTTCCATCACGGTTGTGCGCAGGTGTATGACGTCACTTCCGGTCTGCGTGAATCGGGCGTGACCTGGGACTATGGGATGCATGTACTGACTTGGTTCTGGGGTTTTTCCCTCACGGGGAGGTCACGTGATCAGTTCAAGGTCATATCCATTTTTTATCGATATGTCAACTCCACACCCAGTCCATTAAATGCTCCTTCACCTATGCTTCAATTTGATACCTCACTCGACCTGTGGTGTGAGTGAGTGCAAGAATGTATTCATCCGCGGTGATGCAGTCATGTCTGGCGGTGATTCGGTCTCGGGAAAAAGCTTCCTTGCCCAATGCCTACGGACTTTACCGAAGATACACGGACTTTAACGAAAGACACGGACGTACACGAAAAGACGCGAAGGTGAACGCCATTGTGGGAAACCTCCCACAGACAGGTCAGTACATGCATTTCTATGTTGTTCACGCATAATAAAAGGATTGATCTGTAATCTGTTGTTGTTGTTGTTGCTCCCTTTTTTTGGACTAACCCATCAGAATAGTACGTATCACGGACTATACCCGTAGAGCTACATCTGGTCTATAAAACACGTCCCTCTGGATCCCACACCTTCATTTCTACAGAGCCATGGCGGAGACCCAGCCCCATGCGACTCGCATTTTACAGTATGCCACCGTGGTGAATTCATTCACGGGTTACCGAGCAGTGGTCCGGTCCATGTTTGCAGATGGCGACGACAACGAGGGACGACGCCAGATCCTGAACGAGTTCACAGAAGCGGTCCTCCACAGAGTGCACTCGATGGAGAGGCGTGCCATCACTCACCACTACTGGACTATGACAGCCATCCTTGATGCTCGGGCTATGGACCACGAGCGCTCACGCCGCAACCAGCACCGGCTGGTTGGCCTCATACTAGTCTGTGCCCTATTCACCCTGGCGCTGTGGTATTGACACTATAAATACCAGGGTCAGACAGAGTGTGTGTCATTCACCGTTCGACATTTGGACCAAGCATGTCATCCGTCCTACGAGCCATCCTCCCCCTTACACCTTACCAGGTGGGATTATACGTTTATGAAGATTATGTGACTCTGGTGGAAGATAGTGGCGGGGATTGGAGGGCGTCCCCTGAGACTTTATCGAATACGGTGACACTACAGCGTGATGGGTGGACTAAGTTTAAACGGGTGTTGAGCGGAGAGTTAGACGGACACCTGATCCACCTGGACAAGGCCAACTACGTATACCATACTGCGCTCTACCCACGGGTGGGACGCTACCAAGAGCCGGCTCGAAGTTTCCTCCTAACTCCCTCTCTGTGGTCAGCCTTGGAGAAAATAGGCCCTCTGGTGGACCAGTTATTTATACCCGACGATCGATCACCCCACCAATTGGCATGGGCTCATGCTATCGAACACGCACTAGATGAACCTAATGAAAAAAAGCGGATGGAGAAAATACTATATGTATAGAATGCGCAGAGGCTGGAATGACAGGGTCACCTCATGAAGCCACCCACACACACATGACGGGCCAGAACGATGAAGAAGAAGAAAAAATCCGTGATGAAGCCGCGGGGCCAATGGCTGAACCCCATGAACAACTACATGAACCCGACGACGATGCCATTGATTACCCCGCTACACTCAGTCAGCCCAATGACATGACCACCTGATCCTTTGATCTCACGGGGTTCTCCCTATAAATACGAGAGACAGTGAAATCTGGTACCATTCACGTACTGACCATGACGGAGCATATAGTACTGGCGTATTTCAGCTTGACCCCCGAGGTTTTCCTGCACGTGTATGCGGATAAGGTCGATATCATGGAGGAGGTGGTGGGAGACACGGACCCTACACAACCGTGCCCGGCTCACATTCGTCTGTCCCGGGAGGGCTGGACCAAATTCAAACGGGTGTTGTCTGGTGAACTGGACGGCGACCTCATCCACTTGTGTCACGATGTGTACATCCGACGCGGCCCTTTCTTTGCTCAATTGGCTCGGCTAGATGGAGGTACAGTGCATTTTACCCTTCACCCTGATCTATGGTCTGCATTGGAAGATGCCGTGGTGGATGTGGATGAAGTGCTTATCAAGCGGTCATCAGACGAGTTGGACTGGTCATTGACCATGGCCACTGTGGAAGTCCACGAAGAAAATCAGAAAGAAACTCAGGCCCAAGATATACCCGTTATAAATAAACGATAGAGCCAGGGTCCATCATCATTTTGTCACCATGAAGCGCTGGGAGAAGGTGTTGGATAACTTATACTACAGTCCCGACAGTCCGGCAGCCTATAGTGCATTGTCGGCTCTCTATCGAGCGGCCAAACCCCAGGGGGTACAACGTGCCCAAGTCCGAGATTGGTTAAGAAGACAAGACACCTATACCTTACATCGATCTGTCCGTCGCCATTTTCTACGGAACCGGGTCATCGTGGGAGGAATAGATGCCCAGTGGCAAGCGGATTTGGTGGATATGAGCGCCTTTGCCAAACACAACGATGAGAATCGGTATATCTTGACGTGCATCGATATCCTATCCAAGTATGCGTGGGTGGTACCCATCCGGACGAAAACGGGGGCAAATCTCATAGCGGCGTTCAAAGACATCTTCAAGACCGGGCGCAAACCTTTGTATTTGCAAACCGACGAAGGCACGGAATTCCTCAACAGACCGTTCCAAGCCTTTCTCAAGAAACAGAAGGTGTTTTTCTTCCATACGTACAACGAGACCAAGGCTTCCGTGGTGGAGAGGTTCAACAGGACATTCAAAGGCCGCATGTATAAATATTTCACCTATAAGAATACAAGGCGGTACATCGATGTTCTCCCGAAACTGGTGAGGGGTTACAATCGAGCCTATCATCGAAGTATAGAGAGAGCCCCCATTACCGTGACCCAACGCAATGAAGCCCAAGTCCGGCGTGTCTTGTACCCCAGGCCATCGCAGCGAACGACGAAGGCGGTGTACAAGGTCGGCGACCCTGTACGGATCAGTAAAGTCAAGGGCAAGTTCGAGAAAAGTTACTTGCCCAACTGGAGCGATGAGCACTTCCTGATTAAACGGCGCCTACCCCGACAGCGGCGAGTCTATGAACTGGAAGATCTCCAAGGCGAAACGTTGCTGGGGACGTTTTACGACACGGAATTACAGCCTGTTGTAAAAACACAGCAAGACTACTACACGGTGGAGCAGATTTTGAAAACGGAACGTCGACGTGGCAAACTGTTTCATTTCGTAAAATGGCAAGGCTGGCCCAGTTCCTTCAATTCCTGGGTCGCGGCCAACCAGGTGAAACGACTATAAAGCCAGACACCACTGCCGTCCTCCTTCATTCCACGTCCGACCCCAGTGCTATGGACCAACAGCAGCTGCCTCCGAAGACAGCGTCTCGCAAAACGCGCAAAGCGCAAGTGGGCTTTGGGGTGCTATTGCTAACCCTGCTGAGTGTGTTGTACGGAGGTGTGTTTTACGACGTAGCCTATGTCAGTACGTTACTTAACCAACTGAGAACACCAGCCATCAGTGAAACGGGTCTACAGAGAGCACCAGTCGTATCGAGCCCAGTCACCACCACCACCACCACACCCCGCGTACAAGCCACGTCGAGCTCTACACTTACACCAAGTACACCTACTACGTCTCAAGACCCACCGGATTTCATCCCTCACAGTGAACCGACAACGACGACGACCACCCACGTTGTACCCACCCCCAGCACCATCTCTGAACGTGAACAGACAACGACGACCGACGTTGTACCCACCACCACTCCAGTTCACTCGTACGAAATTTACAAGAGCGGGTTACCACGACAACGGATAGACCTCAAACCATGGACCCTCGGTGGCAACATCCCTTCACCTGCGTCATCGCAGGACCGACGGGCTCCGGCAAAACGCACTTCGTCAGGAAGCTCCTTCAACACGCCGACAGCATGATCACTCCACCCATTGCCCGAGTCGTGTGGTGTTACGGAGAATGGCAGGAAGCGTATGCAGCAATGCCCCACATCACGTTCGTGGAAGGCCTACCCAACCTGGCCGATTTGGAACCCGACACCTTGGTGGTTGTGGATGATCTCATGGCGGAGACGGATGCACGGGTCACCCAACTCTTTACCAAAGGCAGCCATCATCGACGGCTCAGCATCATCTACATTGTGCAGAATCTGTTCAGTAAAACAAAGAACATCGGAATATCAGCTTAAATGCCCACTACCTGGTGGTCTTCAAAAACCCGAGAGATACCACTCAACTGCTGCACCTGGCGAGACAGATGTATCCCGGCCGCACACCGTTTGCGTTGGAAGCCTTCAAAGATGCCACAACCCCTCAGCACGGGTATATGCTCTTCGACCTCAAGCAAGCCACTCCCGACCACCTTCGACTACGGACCGGCATCTTTCCCGGAGAGACCCACCACGTGTACATGCAAAAATAATGTAAACACACCCACAGTGGCGCTCCCAGCTGGGGTTTGTGTGTTTGATGATGGGGAATAATAAAAAGAATGAATACCACAGCAGGGTTGACTTTGTCTGTGAGGTGGATAAAAAGGGCAGAGTTGTGGGTTCTAGCATTAGTTGTACAGGATGTCTGCGCGAGTACGGAAGCACGCTCCCACGCTCCGTGTATTGAAGACGGCCCCACCCGAGTTAGTCCGAACCATTGTACGCGGTGCGGACCCTGACCTTGTACGCTGTCTGTGCGAGATCGGGTACAACCTGTTAAAAGGCAACGTACCACTGACTCCGGCTCAGAAGACCAAGTTGGCCAAGCATAAGACAGGTCTCCGAACCCTAGTCCACAAGCGGGTCCCTCAAACACAAAAGAAAAGGTGTTACAGAAAGGCGGCTTTCTCGGGGCCATCTTAGCACCGTTGGCCGCTTCCGTGTTGGGTCCAGTATTGGGTGGACTCTTCGGCCGACAATGAACCACACGAAAAAAATGGTCCTCGTCGAACCACGGTTCCTGCAAAACCTCCAATCACCCTACCCTGTCCCACCTACGGTGAAGACCATAAACAGCCTCGATGGAGAGATGCAACAGATCTTACAGAGACCGGGGTTAAGCGACAGTGAGAAAGTACAACGGTACAATGAGACGCTTCAACGGTACATGACGTTCATGGACCAATACAAAACCCTGTCTACCCCAGCAACAGCACCACCACCACCACCACCACCACCACCACCACGTGACAGACCGCTGACCTCAGCACCGCTCCAACAGCCGGGTGAGGTAGCCCCCACAGCCCCACAGTGGGTGGAAGACGAAGTGCTGAAGAGTGTACCTGCCTCGTTCAAGAAACAAGCTGGCCTGGTATTACAACGGATGAAACAGAATCCTAACATGACTTGGAATGATAAAGGCGAACTCCTGGTACAGAATCAGGTGGTCCCCGGCACCCACATGACGGATTTAGTGAATGATCTGATGCGTCAACGCAGATCGCACACCGATCCTCGAGGATGGGAGGTCTTCGCTCAAGGCTTGAAAGACATGCATGTACCACAGGAATTGGTGGGGAACCCCCACCGCTGGGCCTTTATGCAGCAAACCCAGCAATCACCGAGTGGCCCACTACCTTCTTGGGAAGTCGAATGGGAACCGGAGTCACCCCCCAAAACACCACCACAACGGGCACTTTCTTTTCGCGCCTATAAAAAAACACCCTTGATCAAGACACCCCACATCTCCAGAGCCGTGACACGTAGCAAGTCACCGCGACGAACACGACGCCGCACACAACCGCCCAAGGCGTGGAAGACCTATTAAACCCAACAGCAGCAGCAGGACAGCTCAGTCGCCATGTTTTACCTGACCCTACCCAGTAACAGTTCGCTGGATGTGTTTCCTGACAACACCGTGGCCAAGTACGTCACCCAGTTACCGCAACCGTTACATTTACCTGGACGCTGGGAATGTGCCCTCGTGGATGTCCAATACCCTTACTCGTGGTACAACGTGCGAGCCAATGAAGTGTGGTACGAGGTGACCTACGAAGGCAAAAACACCCGACTCACCCTGTCCGAAGGCCAATACGATACCCCCAAAGAGTTCATGGGTGGGCTGTCAAGACTGATGCATGATAAGGCGCTACGGGGGGTGACGGATAGTGCAGCACGCCTGATAGCCTTGCGCTTCAAGAGAAACGTGTTCTTCGATGTCAACGTACACAACGACAAGGCACAGCTTACCCTCACCGATACCGTGAATGTGAAACTTAGTCCTACACTACAGCAAATGCTGGGTTTCGATCTACAGACGTTCGCTGGTCCCACCCAACACCATGGCGAGATGCCGATGGATATGAAGTCGGGTATGTACGGACTCTACGTCTACTCGGACGTGGTGGACAACCACATCGTGGGCGATATCAACACACCTCTGTTACGGGTGGTCCCCATTAAAAAGACGTATGGCGATCAAGTCACCCACAGTTTCAACCATATCATGTACCTGCCCGTACGACATACCGATATCAACACGATCACGGTGGATATAAGAGATGACACGGGACGACCGGTGGCATTCGAACGAGGAAAAGTGGTGCTGACACTTCATTTTCGACAAGCACGTGCTCCCCACTTTGCATAATGAAAGTACCTTACGAGTGCGATGCACGCAGCTATGCCGACTATTATGCCCAACAGGCCGGGGTGGCTTTCCGGTCTTTAGCGGTGCACGCATGCAACGAGGACATGGACTGGGGAACATACTCGGCAGCATTGTGAAAACGTTCCTGCCCTTGGTGACGCGTGGGGTGAAAGCAATCGGCAAACAAGCGGTACGCAGTGGACTGCAAGTGGCCGGTGATGTCTTGGGGGTACGGCACCCCGACAAGCCTTGAAACGACGGGCCAAAGAAGCGGGAGGCGTCTTGGTGGCCAAAGCACAACGCACCGTTGGGAATAAAAGAGCTGCCCCACCGAGACCACGCACCAGTCGACGACCGACCCAGCGACGACGCACATCCAAGAAGACCCGGGATATCTTTTCTTAAAACATGTCCTTAATCCACGCCGAGTCCTGCCCCTCCACCAACAGTGAATTTGATTTGTGGACCGTGCCGCCCACACAAACCAGTGTCGAACAAGGATTATGGGTGGAGCATCTCCCGCTCTCCAGCATCAACGAAACCGGGCCCATCGAGTTCACCATCAGTAATGCGGATACGGCCTATGTGGATTTAGCCCATACCTACTTGTATGTGAAAGCCAAGGTGGTCAATGGAGCTGGCACCAGACTCGCTGACCAAGCAACGGTGGGCCCGACGAATCTCTGGCTGCACTCGATGTTTCAGCAGGTGGATATTTTTCTCAGCGACAAACTCATCAGTGACTCCACCAACACGTACCCCTATCGAGCCTACATCGAGACACTGTTGTCGTATGGCCGAGAGGCTAAAAAATCTCAGCTGACAACCGCTTTATTCTACAGGGACACGGCCGAGCACATGGACACGGCGGACAATGGGGGATATAACAAACGGAAGGCTTTCACTGCGAACAGTGCCTCGGTGGATATGATGGGTCGACTGCATGCAGACATGTTCATGCAAGACCGGTACCTCTTGAACAAGATCCCCATCAAAATCCGACTGATACGGGCGCCTCCGACCTTCGCTTTGATGGCCACTAACGTAGAGGGGCATGTAGCGGACTATAAGATTGTCATCCAAGACGCAGTCCTGTATGTCCGAAAAGTGAAACCGAATCCAGCCGTTCAATTGGGACACATGAAAGCCTTGGAAACAAAACCAGCCCAGTACCCTATCCGACGTGTGCAAACCAAAGTGTTCTCTGTGCCTGCTGGAAATATGGCCGCCAACAAAGAAAACCTGTTCCTGGGGGAACTACCCAAGCGATTGATCCTGGCCTGTGTAGAAAATACCAGTTTCAGCGGAGCCTACCCAGAGAATCCGTTTGAGTTTAAACATTTCGGCATCAATTTTGTGGCCCTGTATGTGGATGGACAACAGGTGCCAGCCACGGCCTTAACCCCGAACTTTGGGCGGAGGAATTTCATTCGAGCCTATCAGAGCCTGTTTACAGCCACCGGTCAAATCAACCAGGACGAAGGGAATATGATCAGTCGGGAGGACTACGCGAACGGATACACGTTGTTCTGTTTCGATCTGACCCCCACCTTAGAGAACGACCATCAGCTGGCTCTGGCCAAGCAAGGCAACTTACGGTTGGAAATCCACTTTGCACGAGCCCTGGCGACCACCGTCAATGTGATCTGCTACGCCGAGTTTGACAACATCATTCAAGTGGACAAGGCGCGCAACGTCCTGTGTGACTTCTCCACCTAACATGGATACAGACCAGATAACCACCGTGCTGGAGAATGACCCAGAGACACGTAGGGTCTTTCAAGGGGTGTTCGCCCGAGATGTGTTTCCATTAGACCGTATGTATCCGGCTGCTTACGTTCTCAACACGGACCTGATGGATCGACCCGGTGAACACTGGGTGGCCGTGTACTTGACAGAAGAGCAGGGGGAATACTTTGACCCGTACGGTCTGCCACCCCTCCATCCCGATTTAACAGACTTCATGGATCAAGGCACAGAGACGTGGTGTTGGAACAGTCAAACGTTGCAAAGCCTGACCAGTGGCGCGTGCGGACAATATTGCTTGTTTTACCTGTACCATCGATGCCGGGGAAGACCCTTATCTACTATCGTACAGATGTTTGACGAGTACCCCCAGGCCGAGGACCGCGATGTACTCGTCTATGACTGGGCCGCCCATCATTTCAATGTACAAGCCCCGTTCTGGGCTTGAATTATTTCAATGTACATACGCCCGCTGTTCTTGGCTTCAGTTAATGACAAGCCCCTTGTTCTGGGCTTCAGTTAATGACAAGCCCCTTGTTCTGGGCTTCAGTTAATGACAAGCCCCTTGTTCTGGGCTTCAGTTAATGACAAGCCCCTTGTTCTGGGCTTGAGTTTTCACGTGGTTGTTCTCACGTTGTTGTTGTTCAATGAATAAAAAAATGAGATCTCACCAAAAACCCTGTCTTGTGTGTTTTATTCCTGATGCATTAATGCCCAATGCGGAGATTCAGTCAAACTGAAATCAGTGGTGTAGGATGGGACCAAAATGTAACCCATCAAGTTTAGAATGCAAGAGCACTATAGTAAAAAAAATAGAGAGCCAATGAAATCAGCCCACAGACCAAGTACGTGTTTTTGGTCTAGGTTTGGAGCGGGCATTTCATTGAGGTACGTGTATACGGTGAGTGAAGAGACTCGTCCAACACGTATCGATTATGACTATCAGTGCTAGGTAACCCATCAAGGTTAGAATGCAAGAGCACTATAGTAAAAATAGAGAGCCAATGAAATCAGCCTACAGACCAAGTACGTGTCTTTGGTCTAGGTTTGAGCGGGCATTTCATTGAGGTACGTGTATACGGTGAGTGAAAAGACTCGTCCAACACGTAT
>JAVTVY010039911.1:0-17654 GCA_036873755.1 Hanleya hanleyi | reverse complement strand
AGTGTGTTTCTATGTCATTAACTTGTTATCACACTTGTGCAATGCATAAATTGCCACTGATAAAGCTACACTTTCTTGCATGCTGTAATCCCAGCACACCACTCACATGAAAACTAAGTCTATTATATACGGTACAGAAATCACACAAACTGTATCCGCAGGGCTGTATCCAGGGATTTTTCGCAGCTTCCGATCCCAAACTCCCAGGTCCTTTTCGTAATTCATTATTGAGGGTCCAATTGTTTTAGTGAATTGCGCCAAACCGGTTTATTAACACGAAATTCAATACCCAGCTGTGCAATCGGAATGGATATTGAGACTCCCAGAAGCTTTTTCTAGGTGTATTTCCGAAATTGAACAACAACAACAACAGCACTTTCGTTTTTTGTTTCATTTGAGTTTTGGGTGCCCATACGTTTTCCGGAACTAAATTGGCTTTAGATGCAGCCCTGATCCTACTTGACTAAAGAAACAGGCTGAGGGGTCCATGCACCTTTTAGGTGCTTGCCTGCAATTCATGTTGTGGTTTCCATGGCAACATAATGAAACATATCCACATAAACATGACTGTTTTTCCCCCCCAACTACTTCTGTTTCCCCTTATTGAATGCCCTTCATCTGTCTATACTGGAGATTTATATTGCTCATGTGAAAGGGACGGTTCACACTAGGCCGATGGGATCGAGTGTGGCCGTGGCCTCTAGTTTCAATATGTAGAATTAACTGTTATGATTGGTAATATGCTGAAATAGTGGTCGAGGATGATCATTCCGTCCATGTTTTCTCTAAATCTACTTTATACGTCTTGCAGGTCGTTTCCGCGAAGCAGCCTTGACACTGTTGGACGAGGGAGAACACAATGAGGCCTTGGGCTGTGCTAGATCTGCACAAGACAATGCGCTGATTGGCAAATGTCTTCTGGCATCGTGCCAACATCAACTGGTGCCCTGGTGGAAGGTGGATGAAGAGAATAGACTGATGGAAGCGATTCAGAAACTGACAGAAGATGACCGGAGCAAGCTTAGCACTGATTTGGAGCTGGCGATGAAACACTACCAAATCGTGAAGGATTCAAGCGGAATAGCCGAGGTGAAACTCCTTCAGGGTTGCCTGAGACTAGACCTCGACATGGTGAAGAACGCATTTCTAGATTTCAAGAAATCAAAACCCACTGCAAATGAAGCTGGAATGGTTGAATGCTCCAAGGTGGAATTAAACATGGGCTCAATGACTGGCAATAAATGTTACTTCTTGGGTAGTCAAGGGCTGGATCAGCTCTTCCGAGTGTTGGCCATCAGCCAGCATCCACTTAACACGGAGGAAAAAGAGAAAGCGAAGGTTTATGAGAGATACTACGGTTTAGAGGTTGAAGATGAAGAGAGTGTCAAGTTTCACCCAAGACACTATCCCAGATGTCTGCGTTTCCTGAAAGATCCAGAGAGACCCTTCGACCTGAAGTCACAGGTGACAATCAGGGTCAGCAGAGCCCTTGTCAGAGAGAGTCTCGCAGCCTATCTTCTACACACGGCAAAGGATTGGATAACCTACGTCACCTCAGAATCTGAGCGTCTATTTCAACAAAACACCCCATGTCCACAGTTCGCGATTGGATTCCATTGCACAGCCAGTGACCCACCCTGCCCCCACTTGCACGAGTCCTACACCAAGAAAACCTACAACACCGCCCTGAAATGTCTGCTCACCCTTGTCCACATTGAAGCCAATATCAGCAAGGCCTGCTTCAGTCGTTCTCTCCAGAACCCTGCCCTGCAGCGACAGCTAGAACAACTACAAAGTCTCCACACTCTAGAGCGGTTTGCTTCCAGTCGACGCCTCACTCTTTTCCTTATGCCAGCCCGATCACATCTGAAAGTGGCTACGGAGAACCTAGCGCTTACACAGGAATTCCTGTTCATGCTCCGCAGTGCCGAGATCTGCCGACAAATTCAGAAATATTTGGAAGAGTGCTGGAAGCGGGCGGACTACAACAAGGAGAAGGTTGGCTCAACTGCTCTGTATGTTGAAGGCATCCTTTTCTATAGGTTGTTTGGCCAATCACCTGACAAGGTTAAGATGGTGAAGGAGTGGATGAAAGAGGTGGAGCAGCAGTACAAGGAAGAGGCCAAGAGTAAACAGAATCCAGCAAGAGTGCCGCAGAATAAGGCCATGATTGGTGAGGAATACAGGGGGAACCTGGGGCACCCAGAGTACCACTATATCTGCTATGCCAATCGGTTCTACGAGTCCATAGATTTACTCTACAACAGCTCTGAACCACTGGAGAGCCTTATCCGCTTTAGCAAGTTCATTGCCCTTCTTGGAAACAAGGGGAAACCCATCATGTTCCCAGATTATGGTACCTTCCTCTTCTGGATGGAGTTCTTCGTAATGGTCGCCTTTTGTCTAGCTGCAAAACATGAGAAGCATATCTTGATTCTTCCTTCCAGCTACATAGCCCTGGTTAACTTTGTCGACGGGGTGTTTTCCAATGCCAAGACCAAGGTCCCATCACTCTTCCAAGCCGTTCATGGATGCAAACCAAGCGGAAAATGGCTCAATCTGCTGAAGGACAGAATCCGGAGGATCACAGACCTTGTTTGTGGCAACGTGAAAACTTATCTGATGAAAGAGTTTTTCAGCCACTCCATGAAGGACATTGAATCTGGAGTGGCAGAACGAGGTCTAGTTCTTTATCTGACTTTACTGAGCAATGTCAGTGGTGCTGTACCAGTCAACTGTGAGGAAAAGCTGCTTCAGGTTTTGTACGATGTAGATATGACAACTAGCAACCAGTGGCCTTCGCGCCTGAGAACAGCCGTAGAGAAAACCATGGAGGCCAAGGGTCAGCGAAGTATTGCTAGGACGCTACGCGATCTCCTCCTTACACGGAACAACGAGAAGCTCTACACGTCCACTTGGACTTGGGATACTGGAATTGGCAAAGAGAGGGGCCTCTCTAGAGAAATCTTAACCAATTTCGACCAGGTTCCACAGGCATTCTACAGCATACATGAATCTTGGAATGATGCATCCTCGGAGGCTGATGAAGAAACTGATGCTCTGAGACAGGGAAATGCATACCACCCCAACAAGGAAGAGCTGGGTCTCACCAATGAAGAGCTGGAAATTCTTATGGAGGAGGAGCAGGAAAGGGAGCGTGAAGCCACTAGGGTGAAGGCAGGATCCGTCATCATCCGCTTCCTGTGTAAGATCCGCTTACGGAGTAGAGCCCGCAAGTTGTCGTGGCACGTTCAGGTGGAACTTGCCCTAGAGAAGAGGTCCTTCCCTCTACCAGAATCTGTGGAGGAAGACGTGTTCCGTACCTGTGATGTTGATGACAGCATGTGTGGCATCTGTGGAATCACCTTCAAGAAGGAAATGAGTGGCTTTGAAAGCTTCGATGGTGTCTACGGTCGTGACCCCAACTCGGAAGGAATGTACAGCCCTAGCAAGGATGGCTACCGTAGCTTAGGAGTGGATGATGCAGCTGGACACTGGCTGGAGGGTACTCCACCAGAAAAACGACCAACTCGTGCAGAGCATTTGAGCTCCCAGGATCATAAACTATTCAACTTTCAGTACACTTCCTTCCGTTGTCTAGTTGCTTGCCGCCTCTGGCCTCTGGTTAGTAAGGTATCACAGTTCATGGACAACCATGGCATAGTGGACAGTTTCAACAGTGGCTCTGTTAAAGACCTGGCTCTTGACATCAGGCGTCTGTCCGACACAAAAGACAGTCTGTGGAAAATGCTGAAAGATGTCGCCAATGGGAGAAACTGGGGAGATACCAGCCACCTTAAGATCAAAATGGAGGAGCTGCAGATCATGTTCGACAAAGTCAAGCCCATGATTGAGAAGTGCTTGGTAGAGGCGCAGGTAGGAGTAGTTTTACAGTTACATAGATTTTTCTACAAGTACATTGATCATTCTATGAACAATCGAACATTGATGAGTCACTTGAATAAATATGATTGTCTCCTAAATCTGGGGAAACTAGAGTGAAACCTGTGTAAATCGACTTTTACCAGATTATAGTGTTGATTTTGACATGGTTTTTGTTTATCAAGGTACAAAATACTTTAAATTTAAGTATTGGGACCATGGATAGTGTTGGTATTTAGAGGTGGTTCGGTTTACCAGGTGTCGGTATTCACAGGTTTCACCCTACAAAATTATTCCCAATGTCCTGTTTTTATCCCTCAGCCTATTAGGCTGCGGGGTCTTGTCGTCTGCACACATGTACGTCCGGTTGGTCGTCCGGTCATCCAGTCGTCTGGTCGTCAGTCAACAATTCTTGTGACCGGCCTAGAAGCCAAACCGATGCTTCTAGAGACTTCAAATTTGGTATACAGGATTGTTGGGTGATCAGCCACAAGCATATCGAATCGGGGTAATTTGTGATGAATTTTGCGGTTTCCATAGCAACATCACGGAAAATTTGTCAACAATTCTTGTGACCGGTCTGGAAGCCAAACCATTGCTTCTTGAGACTTCAAATTTGGTATGCAGGATTGTTGGGTGGTGAAACACAAGCCTATTGAATCTGGACCCGATTGGTTAGAAACTTTGGCGGCCATCTTTAATTTATGCGAAACTGTCACAGCTTTCTCGTTACCAAGATATCGTTAGAGCGACTTACCCTAGGCACACCAAACTTGCCATGCACATCCATATGCTCGTGACCCAGAACCCTATCGAATCTGGACCCGATTGGGTGGAAACTTTGGTGGCCATCTTTAATTTATGCGAAACCATGAACTTGTGTATCTCGGAAACCATTTCGCTGTTCATTGTGAAACTTGGTATAGATTATCGATACATCAAGAAATTTTAAAGGAATGACCAAACCAGTTTCCCTGATTGGATGAAAGCCTTGGCGGCCATCTTTAATTTATGCAGAATCTTTAATGATGTATTTCTCTGACACCATTAAAGTGTTCTATACAAAACTTGGTATACAGCATCGATGTATCAAGAGACTTGCACTGAATAACCACATCAGTTCTTCTGAGAGGTGGGAAGGATGGCCGGCCATTTTTAATTTATGCAAAATCATTATTGATCTCTATCTCTGATACCGTTCAAGTGCTCGATGTAAAATTTGGTAAACATCATCGATGCATCAAGAGATTTATGATGAATGACAGAACTGGTTTCTCTGATTGGGCGGAAATCTTGGCGGCCATCTTTAATTTATGCAAAATTTTTAGTGATGTATATCTCTGGTACCATTTAGGTGTTCTATATTAAACTTGGTATACAGCATCGATATATCAAGAGACTCCCAATGAATAACCACATCAGTTCCTCTGAATGATGGGAAGGATAGGCAGCCATCTTTAATTTATGCAGAATCATTAATGATCTCTATCTCTGATACCGTTCAAGTGCTCGATGTAAAATTTGATATACATCACCATTGCATCAAGAGATTTACGATGAATGACAGAATTGGTTTTTCTGATTGAGCGGAAATCTTGGCGACCATTTTAATTTATGCAAAATCATTAATGATCTATATCTGATACCATTTTAGTGCTTCATATGAAACTATAAATCATCGATACATCAAGAAACTTACAATTAATGACAACCAATTTCTCTGATTATGTGGAAAATTTGATTGTCATCTTTAATTTATGCAAAATCTATACCTCTGTTACTGGTCAAGTGGTTGATGCAAGACTGCATCACATCAACACTAGAAATGAATGACTATAAACAGTTTTCTCCGATTGGATGGAAACCTTGGCAGCCGTTTTCAATTTATGCAAAATCATTCATGATCTATATATCCTTTGATACTGTACAAGTGAACAGTGTTCAGTATGATGCTTGGTATATGTCATAGATACATCAAGAGACAAGTAATAACTGTCGGTATCTCTGATTCGACAGGAAACGGCCATTTCTGATTGCAAGTTTTTGATAATTTGTATATTTGTCATGTTTTTAAAGTAGTATGGTTCAAATTTAATAGATTGTGAATGGCTGGCACCCAGAGCCGAGGGGTTTTAGATGCGCAGCTCTGTATTCCTATCAAAAACCCTATAGTTCTTTGGCTCTGACTGAAAATCGGAAGATTTTTATTATTGTTCGTATTTTTATTAGGGTTCAAAGCAAGAATGGCTTGAAGCCTATTGTTTTTGTTCAGAATATTTTTGTTCTTCCACCATATTTTTCGCACGTGATATGTCAAATTATTTATTATAGTTCTCCAATGCATCCAACATCCCACACTGAATTTATCATATTTTAATCTTTTACAAGCCACTGCTAAAGCATCTTCTGCATTCAACCAAATTTTTTAGGCTTTTACATATGCATTTTCCATTCATTGTATACCAATATACACTGGCTATAACTGTCTGGTTGAGGGGTTGTTGCACCTTTTAGGTGCTGCCTCATGTTGTATTATACTTCCGTTCTAATAGATATGATCATGCAATATTTACGATTTAATTCATTGAAGCATTTACCATACAGATGTTCTATACCTGCAGGTTCTACAGCTGCTTTAGTATGTATACAGGGGATGTATATTTTGGGTGCTGATGTTCTGCTTTTGAACATGTTGATGGTTTGCACAATAACCGGTCAGTTCTGTGTGTACGGTTTATTTGTAGATCAGGTTGTATCCACACATTTTTTTTTTTATGTTCCTGTTTCAGAAACCAATCCCAGGACTGTCCTCTGCAGGTCCCATTCAGTCCAGTTCTGGTGCGACCGTGGCGGGATTCTCCGACGATGAAGATGTCATCGAAGATCTGGAACTGGTTGTTTCCGAGCCTGATGTGCCCCAAGCAAAGGGGAGGCGAGCACGGAAGAAGAGGGCCAAACAAAGTCGCCGATCATAGCCACTCCTGACTCGGCTCTAAGTGAATGGTTCCTGCATAGTGCCTCTGGAAAACCAAGCTTTTTGTAATGTGCCTGGCTCCTTGAAGACCTTGATTTCCAAAAACAGGCGATTATAGTGTGAATGCCTAATTCCCGATATAATGGAAGTTAATCCTTAGACAACAGATTTGCCCCGATATCTGTAGCAGGAGCTTTGACCCACAACTCCTGGCATAATCTGTAGTTCATACTTTTCCTCTTTCCCATGTCCACAGCATGGGGCAGATTTTTGACTGTTGATAACAGGTGTAAATATGGTAAATATGCATCAAATTATCCCACTATTCCAAGAAAGGACCACAGTCCATTTATCATGGATTAAAAATATTTCATATGCTCTAGGCATGGAAAGAGAGGAAAAGTATGAACCACAAATTTATTCCGGGAATATGGGTCAATTTATCTGTCGCTGCTACATGTACCAGGGCAAATCTTTTGTCCTTGTATTCAGGGTTAGATCCAGGAATTTGAAGTAGTGTCCTTATTTGAAAACATGAAATTTCTCAGATGTCTTGCAAGAAGTCCGAAAGTCACTAATTTGCCATACATATGATAAAACATTTGACCATAGGGATTTTTTGTTTATTCTTGCAACATTTACTGTCGGTTCATGGTCAAGTATTGTCGTCGTCATGTACGTCCGTCCGTCTGTCCGTCCGTCCGTCTGTCCGTCACACCTTTCTCGTTACCAAGATATCTTCAGAACGACTTACCCTAGGCACACCAAACTTGCAGTGCACATCCGTATGCTTGTGACCCAGAACCCTATTGAATCTGGACCTGATTGGTTAGAAACTTTGGCGGCCATCTTTAATTTATGCGAAACCATCACAGCTTTCTTGTTACCAAGATATCTTTAGAACGACTTACCCTAGGCACCCCAAACTTGCACTGCACATCCATATGCTCATGACCCAGAACCCTATTGAATCTGGACCTGATTGGTTGGAAACTTTGGCGGCCATATTTAATTTATGCGAAATCATTAATCTTGTGTATCTTAGGTACCATTTCTCTGTTCAGTGTGAAACTTGGTATAGATCATCGATGCATCAAGAAACTTCAAAGGAATGACCAAACCAGTTTCCCTGATTCGGTGAAAACCTTGGCGGCCATCTTTAATTTATGCAAAATCTTCAATGAAATATATCTCTGATACCATTCAAGTGTTCTATACGAAACTTGGTATACAGCATCGATGTATCAAGAGATCTGCAATGTATAGCCACATCAGTTCCTCTGAGTGGCGGGAAGGATGGGCGGCCATCTTTAATTTATGCAAAATCATTAATGATCTCTATCGCTGATACTGTTCGAGTGCTCGATGTAAAATTTGGTATATATCATCGAAGCATCAATAGACTTACGATAAATGACAGTTCTGGCGTTTCTGATTGGGCGGAACCTTGGCGGCCATCTTTAATTTATGCAAAATCTTCAATGATATATATCTTTGATACCATTTCAGTGTTCTATATGAAACTTGGTATCCAGCATCGATGTATCAAGAGACTTGCAATGAATAACCACGTCGGTTCCTCTGAGTGGCGGGAAGGATGGGCGGCCATCTTTAATTTATGCGAAATCATTAATGAGCTATATCTCTGATACGGTTCAAGTGCTCAATGTAAAATTTGGTATACATCATCGATGTATCAATAGACAATTCTGGTTTTTCTGCTTGGGCGGAAACCTTGGTGGCCATCTTTAATTTATGCAAAATCTTTAATGATGTTTATCTTTGATACCATTTCAGTGTTCTATATGAAACTTGGTATACAGAATTTATGTATCAAGAGACTTGCAATGAATAACCACATCAGTTTCTCTGAGTGGTGGGAAGGATGGGCGGCCATCCGAAATCATTAGGGATCTCTATCTCAGATAATTTTCAAATGTTCGATGTAAAATTTGGTATACATCGTCGATGCATCAACAGACTTATGTAATGAATACCGGTTTCTCTGATTGGACGGAAACGTTTGAGGCCATTTCTAATGGCAAAATTTTTCATAATGTGTATATTTGTTACTTGACTGCTTGGTGTTCCTGAAGTCTTGTTTTAAATTGAATACATTATGAATGGCTGGCGCCCAGAGCCGAGGGGTTTTCAGATGCGCAGCTTCGTATTGGCTGTTTCAAGTATGTTTTCAGAAATAAAATCATTTGATTTTATGCAAAAATCAGTCATTTGATTCTATACTTGTGTCCTTTTTACGGACGCTGTGGGACCCTAGATCTAACCCTGGTATTATATCTGGAATTGGGCATTGTGAGAGAACACAACAGAACAGAAGCAACAGAGATGAAGTCTAACTGTCCACATTCCAAAACAAGTTTCTAGAAAACCACACAGCTAGACATTGACTTTCTTTCTGAGAGGGGTGTTCTGCATTATATCGGTTTAATGATTTTAGATCTTGTTTCCATTCAGTGTTCATATAGGCCAATTCAGGATCATACGAAATAAGCATTCAGTTGACAGTCAGTAGCAATTCAGTCATTCACTAATCAGATTTGTATAATTCGGCTGTATATAGTTTACAGCAAATAAATGCAATAAAGGTGGCTTGATGCTGATTGGTGTATTTATGAGTCCGAGTTAACTTAAATGACCTTGCAAAGCTCCGATGCACCAATGAGGAGTGAAAATGGGATGGTAGTTTATTATGATTGGATTGGCATTGGATTGAGGAGAACATTTGGTACATACAATTTCATGGACTTCAATACTCAAGTTTTGAGACTATGAAAACAGTGGTACTCCCAATATCCGAAGTAGCAAATAGTTGTATCACATGATCCATGGTAGGGTCAGACTGCATGCTGGTTCAAATCGCGCATTGCCTCAAAATTGAAATCAGTAATACAGGATCATACAGTTTGATATTTCTGGCTGGCATTCTGGCCCTACCAAAACAATTGTGTAAGGAATGAATAAATTTAAAGATGTAAGCAGTCTCAAATCTGGGCTGAAATCAATGTCTCTCAAACTCGGCGAAAGTGACATATGTTACAACAGGTACAAAATGAAATACATTTGACCACAAAAAAGTAAACTTGTTTCTACTATTCACAAGAAAATAGAAGGAATTGATCTTTAAAATGCCGTTTATTTTCTACGGCCGTGTCGACAAGCGTATACACATATGGTGCATTCTAACAACGTATGCTGTGCGACATTACCGAACCGTTGGCACGAGCCACGACATTATCCCATGGCTGCAGCTGTGCAGCATTCAAATTTGTGAGTGTCGCTACATCACTCATACGTCACGCAGCGACGTCATTTTCCTCTCCACGTACAACACACACTCAATGGTGAGACAGAAAAGCCTTCGAAGCGGGCAGAGTTATAAATTTCTCTGAAAAGATATTCTTGCATTCGTTGTATATGACAATCCCACTATCATCAAATATAATACATATGACGCTTTGGTAATCTTCCCTGCTGAAAAAACGCACAAGGGAGAGTTTACAAAATCCATCCATTTTGAGGCTGATTACATCTTTAAGTTTTGGGACCATTATATATGCCAGTATTTAGAGGTTGGTCTTTTTAGCCAGGTGTCCCTGTTCACAGGTTTCTAGTTCACTATGATTTTATGTATATTACTCTTCTAAATCCGGCATCTACCAGACAAGAAAATAAATAAATAAAAAAAGATCGAAGATAAGAGGTCGCAGTTACTGAGAGAAAATTTAGATATTTGGTTTCAACCCCTCAGCCCATAGGGCTGCAGGCTCTTGTCGTTGCCATGTCCGTTTGTCAGTCCATCCGCCAACACATGTTCTTGTCTGCTGTTCATCTGCAGATCTATCAAGTCCGGCCTGACCAAACTTTGGTGAGAGCTTCCTGTATGTTGACTGATGAAATGAGTAGATTTTCAGATGGCTATGATGGTTTTATGATTTTTTAAAATTATTTTTTATTACTTATTGATGGCTCAGCTTGTGCACTGTTATCTATGCTCACTGAGAACCCTTGGTTTGTGTGTTCCATTGTGACTTTTGAAGGCAGACCATCTGAGAATGGTTATCATTGGATGGAAACCCCAAATTCTGGTATATTCTGGGAGCTTTACATGATGCTACACTTATTCAACCTATGCACTACCCTTTTGTGTCACCTTAAATGAAGGACACAATTTCCTTCAATTTTGCTATTAAATCCTTCTATTCCACATAATATGATTTAAACTAAAGCTTTTGCACAATCCATATTTTATTTCAGAAGTTTAATATGAATAACTGGCAGGAATCCCCGCTGTATTAAACTCTTGTTTGTTCTGAATTTCATGTCTCCTTAAATGAAGGATATTTTCCTTTGGGTGCACATTGTGCATATCATCAATTTCTTGAATTGAATTGAATTTCTGACCTTCTTTTCTCGGACTGAAAGATGGTGGCATGTAGTTGCAGTGTAGTGGTTTCATGTTCAGAGAGCTTTGCATGGCCTTCATGTCCGCACACCTACCACTGCCCTCAAGAGCATGTAGGGTACCGAGCCCCACCCTCTATCTCCTAAAATAAGCCTCGCTCTACCCTATACCCTCATATATTCCAGGAGCTTACACTATCCTCTGGAGTATGTCCCCACCCCCGTGCACCAAGCTCCACCCTCGGTCTTCAAAACTAACCCTCGACCGACCCTCATATATTGGGTTGGAGCTTATGTATTCATTATATCTGGACAGAAAGATGAAATTTGTGTGTAGCCTGCAATGTTGGTATAATTCTCCCAACCCTCAATGAATTGCAACCTCAAAAGGGCTCGCCGTTGTCAAACAATATATGTCACAACTAACCAATATTTGAAAGATCAGTCAGACTGTCAAAAAAAAAAAACAAGAAAATCTTAAAAATTTCAAGGACGGGCATATGTTGTGGGTGTTGTGTGTGTTTTACTCTGACCAGTCAGCTGTTGGAAATTTTTGTTACTGGTACAACATAATTCTTTTATTTTTTTGTCACTTAACCTTGGAAAGTATTTAAAAATGGTGATTAGGAGAGCCCATTTTTGTACGCTCGCCTTAAGGCGGACGTATTATGTAATGGCGGTTTCCGTCGGTGTGTCCGTTTGTCCATCTGTCCGTCTCTCGTGTCTGGTCTATATCTGGGACAGTTTTCTATCTATAGTTCCAATTTTTGGTGAGTGGATACCCTATGGGAAGACGATGTGTCCCCACCAAAATGAAGGTCAAGTTCAAAGGCCATTGGCCTAAAAAAAACAGGAAATCCTCAAATGTTCATGTCTGGACTATATCTGTGAACATTTTCTATCCACAGAAACTTTGCAATTTTCATGTTCATCCGTCTGTCCATGTACTTGTACATGTATATAGAGGCCCTTTCTGCAAGATATCTGAAGAACTACTGGACAGAATTTCACCAAACTTGGATGGAAGGTTCATTGGGATAGCCCCCTCATTTGATTAGGTTTGGGTGTGTGTGTGTGCATTTATCCTTGTCCATCGTCCGTCCGTCCATCTAATTGTTCCTGTATATACAGACCTTGTCTGCAAGATATCTGGAGAACTACTCGACGGAATTTCACCAAACTTGGATGGAAGCTTCATTGGGATAGCACCTCGTCTGATTAGGTTTTGGTGTGTGTGTGCGAGCATTCGTTCGTGTCCATCCTCCGTCCATCTACTTGTACATGTATATACAGTACAAGGCAGAAATAACTTGTTCATAAACGCGAGTAGAACGCGAAGTAATCGGGACTGACCCGCGCTAGTTTATTGAAGAAGTCGCGACTATAAATTTCGGAACACGCGGTTTAGACCCGACTGCTTTCTGTAAACGCGTCAGCGCGTAAAAGCGGCCGATGTCGCTATCGGCGCGATCGTCTCGGGTTTTAGCGCGATCCACAGGCATATTTCGAAAGGGATTACTTTATTGATCACGTCAGATGGAGTCTTGTTGGCCGAACAAGCCAAGATTGACCGCCACGTAAGAAATTCCCCACACAGTAAAATGTTCGTCGAGTGAAAGCTCATTGATAGTCCACACCATTCAATAACGAAATAATCGGAAATATAAGTTCGAAGTTTATTAAGAATCATACTATAAACGTATAAGAAGTTTATTTTGTTGAAGACGTACCTTCATTGTGATGGAAATTGAGAAAATCAGCGAAGAATTTGCCGTTTTTTGAACCATCTTCAGCGTCATCGAAATCTCATTTCCCGCGGTAGAATGTGGGAGATATTGGCCTCATTCCAAAGGCCATTTCCCCCACTTTCGACCTATGATGAGTGATTTAACAACTAACAAAGAAATCACGAAGAATTTGATTGAATAGACATGTCCTTGTCATGAATATTCGTTCGATAAAACACGGTCGACTGAGCTGGTTAATAACGCAAAGCTGATTAGTTGAGAATGAGGTCATCGTAGGAGAGTCTGTGAGACAATCGCAGCGATTGACCGACTGTCTGTCTGTATGCCGGTCTTCAGTGCCGAGTGAATTTATCGCAGAGAAAATGCCTCAGTTGGAAACTTTAGCGAGCCGACTGTTGGATTTACAATGGAAATAAAGGGTTTCTCCGATTTATATGTCGGATTAAAACCCACAAAGATGATGTACAGGTATTTTAGCACGATCGTCCGCTTGAATTGAGCGAATCGTGATGAGATTTGTTATGAAAATTATCGTTTGGCTGGGACATAGACGCAAGGTAATGCTTATTGTTGCCGAAATCAATTTTTTTCTCGCCTGGTCTGGTTTTATTTTAGACACAAAAGGGCAGATATTTTCAAGGACAGATTAATTAAAGTGTGGGCTTTCTGAAAATATATATATTTAGCGGGGTATCAATCAAGCTACATGCAAATATATTGCTTCAAAAAACACGGTCCATAACAAAATCCTCCCGCATGCATTCATCTGAGCATACAAGGCTGACAAACGAGACTATCGGCAAGTAGCAAAGGAACTCGTTTATTTACAACACGCGACTTGTTCTGATCGCGTCATGCAGTTACCGCGTACCGTTGACGCGTTTCAGTCGAGATTATGCTTTTGTTTTTGCGCGATTTAGGCGAGTTTTCAGGCTGCGATTAATAAATTATAGTCGCGAAAATGATTTGTTATTTGCGCTGAAAACTTACCTCACTTCCACTCTTTGCATTTCTTGTCTACATGAAATACCACAGTAAGAATTTAAATGACACAGTTATCTCCCCTGCTAGTCACCTGATAGCATAGCTACCCACAATTCCACTTCCTTCTTGTTCTACTGCTTCGTAGGGCTGGAAGTAAACATTGTCAACTCCGTGAAAAAGTGCCTTTTCTAGCGAAACTACTCCCAGTTGGATTACCTCAGACGTCTGATTTCCTGCAAGAAGTCCTTTGGGAAGTATTCTATAAGTTATCAGCGTAAAAATGGCTCAAAATATGTCTCAATTGTCATGCATGTCTTGTGGAGGTGACAAGCCTAGTTATGACCTTCACTCAACGTGTCCGCCATGCCGCCAGGGAAGAATCTGTGCATGGGACACGGCCTGTGAAGAGTGTATTGTGTGGGCGCCCGGCATATTCCAGGTGTATCTAGCCGGTTCTCTGGCAGCTAACGAGGGAAATAATGTTGTTATGCCTACCAATCTCGCCAACGAGACATATGTAGCACAGTCTCCTCGTACTAGTGTAGGCGAGGAGTCTAGGGGGCTTGTTAGTTCTGTAGCTGGGTCTACGTTAGTCAGCCTATTGAACGTAAATAAAGATAAACAAACGCCCCCCCCCCGCTCACGATGCTTCCATTTCAGACCAGGCGAAGGGTCAGTCAGGTAAGACAACGACCCGGTTGGTACAGGTGGAAGGGATAATCGAAGATTTGGAGTCTGGCACTACGACGACTGTGGACGTGGAGATTCCAATTGAGCGGACGCCTGGATACGACGATGAAGGGAGATCGGTAATGGATCCAGGCTTAGCGTGGGAAAGCCAGGGGACTCCGATCTCTCGATCGGGGTCAACTTATGACTACGAAAACTTAGGCAGCACTAGTGAAGGGCCTAATGTTAAGTTTTCATTTGGATCCGGGGTTGGGAAGATACCTTCCTCAACGCGGTCGAGGCCTGGACTTCCCGGTCGCTCAGTTATGCCTGTAACTGCTGCTTCCGGTTTGTCTGAATTTTCCCAACCTGCTTCCGGTTACTCTGGTGGCCTTCCTCGTCCCCTTGCCGAGACGTTTGTGTCTACGAGCCTTCTGGGCCACCAGAGATTAAGGTTCCCGCAACAACGGCAGTATGGTATGTATTCAGGTACCTATGATATGTCAAATTTTTTGCCTGTGTCTGAGTTGCGTTATCAAGAACCCTCAATCAGATCAGGTCAAATTATGCGGCATCCGGTTGCTGGTCTACCTTCGCCCTTGCGTGGCTTAGGTCAGATTTCTGCTTCCGGGGGTGTTCGTGGTACGGGACCGGGATTATTACGTATGATGCGTCCTCCTATACGTGCTTCCGGTTTACGACCTCGTAAGCCAGTTCACCGACCTTTACAGTGGCCGTGCTCACGTCCAGCTGGAGGGTCCTTGAGTGTGAATACACCTCGTCAGGCCTTGCTTCCGGTCCACTCTCAAGTGACTGATCCCACATTGGCTGCCATACTGCGCGGTATGGAACAGCAACGTGAGGAATGAAGGAATTGAGAGAGATGATGACCAGTCAATTCCGAAGTAGTACGCCACTGCTTCCGGTTTTGACTGAACAGTCTAGGAAACCGGAAGCTAATTTGTCGAGGACTATCCCTTCCAATACTCCCTCCTGGCAGGAAGCCCCGGAAGATATGGAAGTGGATAGGGACCAGTACGGTAGATCTGAATTGAATGAACCTACCAATACTGATCCGGATGCTAGGAAATATTATGAGCTTATTTCCGGCATCTATGACTTAATTCCTGATATGCAGCTTCCGGTCCCGCATGCGGGGGCTATTGAAACTGAATCAGGAGAGTCAAATCGGGTTACGAGATCGGCTACCACGCTTCCGGTCTCAACTGCTATACATTCTATTTGCCACTTGTTCCATAGAACTTTAGCAGAACCCGTTACGCAGGAGGAACGTGCAGTAAGGCTGAGACCTAAAGCTCGCTTCCGCCCTGCAGGATCTTCTGGTCCGTTCCCAGTACAGAAGCCAAACATACGAAGTTACGGCGTACATAACTCACCGTTTAGCTTCCGGTCTGCAGAGGTGAACGGCGACTTTCAGTATTTATGTCCTAGCAATACTAAAGTGCCTAGTAATCCAGATGTTCCTTGCACGAACAAACAGGCCGCAGTACTTGAGGAAACTGCTCGACAAGGAGTGGCGATTACGAATCACCTCGATTGGTTTCTTAAAGCCATAAAGGATGGTTTATTCTCGCTGTCGGGCGCGGACAGTCAAGAACAGTTACAGGAGGATATAAACCTCGTTCTTGACTACCAGAAGATTGCTTCCGGTGCTGTAGAAGATTTACTGGTACACAATGCCTACCTATCTTCTATGCTAGTGTATTTAAGGAGAAAGGCCTTCATTCCTTTTATGCATAGTTACACACCGGAAGCTGTAAAGAGGAGCTACTAGAGACATCTACGGCTCCTTCTTTACTGTTTGGTGATGCTGTTGCCGAAGTTCGACCTGAAATGGATCGTATAGAGCATGACAGGTCAGTTGCTTCCGGTGCTTCATCTAAGAGACCTATGGCTTCCGGGTCGGGTCCAAAGGCGAAGAAGGCTAAGAAGAACCCGCCTAGTTCCAAGGCTAATAAGGGTGCTTCCGGCCAACAGCAAAGCCAAGCGCCTGCTTCTTTAGAGCCTAGAGTATCTACCTATGGCCATAAGAAGCAGGGTAAGGGGAAATCTAAGCAGTCAAAGAAGGATTCCTGATGTCTCGGGCCGTACCGGGTGGCTTCCGGTATGGCGGGAACACCGAGACATAACGTTTCCAGTTCCCCAGCAACTAGACCTTCCGGTAGGGGGAAGGCTGCAGTTGTTTTGGAGGAACTGGATAAGGATCGGGACGGAAGCGTGGGTCATTCGAACGATCAGATATGGCTATCGCCTATTGTTCGACACGCTTCCTCCCTTGACTGCTCATCCCCTTCCGTCTCGTATACCATTACGAACGGGTCATCTATCAGCGATACAGTCCTCTGTGGACAAGCTGATGGTGAAGGCTGCAGTAATAGAGCTTCCGGTTTGGGACACGTCACCCGGGTTCTATTCGCCGGTCTTTCTGGTCCCCAAGAAAGACACGTCCGAGATGCGCATGGTTATAAACCTAAAGCGCCTCAACAAGGACTACCTCACTCCACCGCCACACTTCCGCATGGAGTCCTTCCGGTCTATCCGGACAGTGCTCAGACAAGGGGAATGGCTGACTTCTCTGGATTTAAGGGATGCATACCTGCATATCCCGATACATCCGGAGGACAGGAAGTACTTGAGATTCATGGTCGGCAAACGACGCTTCCAAATTCAAGTGCTTCCGTTCGGCCTGTCCACTTCCCCTTGGGTGTTCACACGAGTGTTTACACCAGTGGCACAATTCCTGCCCAGTCTAGGTATAAAGTACCACTTTTATATCGACGACTCCCTGCTAAGGAATGCCTGCAAGGAGCAGTTAATCCTAGACACCCAGTTTGTCTTAAGGATGTTGACTTCTCTGGGATACATCCCACACGAAGAGAAATCAGAGCTGATTCCTTCACAAAGGCGCAAATTTCTGGGAGTGGAATACGATACGCTACGAGCTCTCGCCAAAC